>CAUYQU010069092.1:0-67226 GCA_963574635.1 Cheracebus regulus
ATATCACATTATACCTATTTTAAAAGTGACCACATAACTGGAAGTAAATCACTCCCCAGCAATTGCATAGCATTTCACAGGTTTAAATAAAATATTGGTTGGCTGCTTGTTATTTTCATCCCCTATTCCTTCCTGTCTCCATTGTAAAACACAATTATTGGCATAAAAGAGGTTTTTAATACGCATTTTTAGACTGTATTCTAGCCTGGGCAATAAAACAAGAATCCCATTCTTTCTCCCTCTTTCTCTTCCTCTTTCTTTCATTCTTTTTTTCTTTCTTTTGCTGTTTCTTTCTCCTTTTCTTTTTCTAAAATCTCTTCCTCTTTCTCTTTCATTTTTTTCTTTCTTTTGCTGTTTTTCTCTTTTTCTCTCTTTTTCTAAAATCTCTTCCTCTTTCTTAAAAAAAAAAAAAAAAGAATAGAGGCTATGATTGGACTAGCTAGAGTGTACTATAGCAAGTGTCTGTGGGATGCTGAGATGAAGATACTCAATTTTCTATCTAAAAAGTAGATCTGGAGACCAGAATAAAAACAGAGGCTAAAATACAGATGCTGGAAACCCTCATGCAGGGACTTTTTTTTTTTTCTTAAGCTTGGAATATTTCACACAAGGTGTTACAGAAGACAAGTACCTAAGTCAGAGCCATGAGAAATACTGCCATTTGGCAGGTTAGATTGAAGAAGGAGAATCTGGGGAAGACTGAAAAGGGAACCATAGAAATAGAAAAATAAAGGTGAAACATGGGAGATGTCATTGAAGTCAAGAAAGAAAGCTTCAGGAAAATTCATGTGTCATGGAGAAAGCAAGTAAGATCGAACAATGAAGTTTACTAGACACAATACAAGTAGATGGTTAGATGACTTACTGTTACAACATTGTAAGCGGTGTCCTCTTAACTGTAGGAGCTCATTCACACATTGTAAAATTCTCCATTGTTGGTATTCATTGATCTTAATTCTCTCCTTTTTAGAGGGAAGTAGCAGTTCTGAATATGAAGAGGAGCTTTTCAGTCGTATCTTAATTCCTTTAGCCTACAGAGGCATGACATAGAGAATTGACATCATAGGTACTGGCAGCCTCTGTAGCTGTTAAGAGTGTTCACTAGAGTTTAGTCTCAATTTGGGATTCTAGGTTGTAGTCTTTATAATCTTGAAATGTACTTGCTGCATTACCCCAGGTATACTATTGACAATATGTGAAAAGGTTATAACTCTAGTCCTTTAAAAACTGTATAAAGTGATAATTTCAGACATAAAGTCTGACTCTTTAAACAGTTATGAATTAAACTTATGCCTACTTGAACTTTTTAATAAATGAATGTGCTATGTTTTTATTATTTACTGGGGAGAACAGATTTAAGACAAAGACTAGAAAAATTAGGGAAAATGAAAAATTGCTTGGCATAATGAAATGATAATTTTCAGAATTAAGTTCTGTTTGAGATCTTTTAAAATTATTTACATTATATATTAACAAATATTTATGCAGGTTGAGCATCCGAATCCAAACTGCTCCAAAATCTGAAGCTTTTTGCTCGAAGGAAATGCTCATTGGAGCATTTCGATTTCAGAACTGGGTATGCTTAACTGATAAGTATAATGCATACATTCCAAAATCTCAAAATAAAACTGAAATTTAGAATACTTCTGGTCCCAAGCGTTTAAAATAAGCAATACCCAATCTGTAATTACTTATTAAATATGAATCTATCCAGTAAGAAGAACTGGTATTAAGGACATTGCAAAAATCACTATAACCATTCTTATCCAGTAGAAACTCTCATACCTTATTTTCCATCTTAATTATGTTTTGCTTAAACTTTGAAGTTTTATTTCTTAGGCATATATTAATTCGTAGTAGATAATCTACAAACAAAATACTGACTTCTTGTTACTAGCCATTTGAAGATATAACAGGTAGTTGACTGTATGTATGTATGGTGTAGTATAAATAATTGCCTCTAAGTATAAGATTTTGAAAGGTAAAACAACAAAATGTATGTCTGTACTATTATTGGTATATAGTTTCAGAAATTCACAGAAGGGAGCCAGGTGCTCACATTGCCTAACAAAATAATGGATGTATGCATTCTTTCTAATATATTGACATAATGTATAAAGGACACTCACCAAGTGCTTTTTAGTTGACTGATTTTAAATCAGTAGATTGAGGAATACCAAAAAAAAAAAAAAAAGTTCATAATTGATTGAAAATAACAGCTAGGAAACTTAATAACTGTTGAAAAGGAGTAAGGCTACTTATAGTGTTAAAAATTAATTGGCTAAGATGTGGTTGAGTCAGATATTTCATTTGCCTTAATGATGTACATTCGTTAAACTAAGTCACCTTCTCTGTGATGTTGATGGTTTGGTATAGTAAACATGAGATGTGATTAAAGGTGATTCAGGAATAGATTCTGTGTCTGCCTAAGTAAATCTGTATTTTCATTTTGTTTTCTAGTACCATAACAGCCTGGGGGAAAGACCATGAAAAAGATGCTTTTGAACATATAGTAACACAGTTTTCATCAGTGCCTGTATCTGTGGTCAGCGATAGCTATGACATTTATAATGCATGTGAGAAAATATGGGGTGAAGATCTAAGACATTTAATAGTATCCAGAAGTACAGAGGCACCACTAATAATCAGACCTGATTCTGGAAACCCTCTTGACACTGTGTTAAAGGTAAATTTTCATATGTAACTTGATTATTAAAATGCCTGTAGCCCAGCTGCACCAACACTACTTTTCATTTACACACACACACAATTTCAGAGCTGTCTGGACCAGTCCCTGATGTTAGAGTTGCAGCCCAGAGAGAGTAATAGATTTGCCCAAGGTCACACATTAATAGCACAGAAGGATATCAAGAGTTATGGATTAGACAGTAAAGTAATCTTTTCTGCTTACCTGCAAAATTAACAGCATTGCCATTTTAATTAATCTTGTGATTTGGGCACTAAACTTACTGGCAGTTTGTTTCTTTTTCATTGTAAGTCACTGCTAGACCTTTGAAGTTGTTAGCACAAAAGAAATACAAACAAGGTGATATGGAATAAAAATAATTCAAAAATACTATTTAAGTGGAGATTCTTTAGAAATACTATTGATTCATAATGTAGCAATGTTGCTTTTTGTTGTTAATGTTCAGGACTTGGTTTGACTTCTTCAAAAAGTAATAACAAGTAGGCTTATTTGATGCCTACTACTACAAAAGTATTATTTTCGGTGCTTTATGTAAGATGTGCCATTTAATCTCTACAAAAAACCACAATGATAAATATTACTGTCTCTGTTATAGAAGAAAAAACAGAGGCCTGGAAAAGTTAAAGTAACTTGCTCAAGGTCACACAGTATATAAGATAAGGAGTCAAATATCCAATATAGGTCTTCTGCCTACAGCCTTGCTACTTGACCACATTGTTTCTCAGTTAATGAGCAGATGATAGAGTACTTACCCTTTAAGAAAGGGGTCAGAATTAAGGAAGTCTTTGCTTACTCCGTTAAATGATAGGCCAAGCTGAAGGTCTTGTCTTAGCCTGCAATATTTGGTTTTAGCAAACTTGACAGGTTTCATGTTTTTTACTGTTACCTGATGAAAAATGTACACAGCTAGTTACGAGAAACTGATTTTATCAATACGAAATTTTCTCATTATTAGGATCTTTAATCTATTTAGGAAAAGGAAGTGATTGTTGTAGAAAGACAATGACAAGTGTCTCTTCTAGGTCTTGTTTCTGTGACCAAGCTTTCTGAGAAATTTTAAATTGATGTACAAAACTTTCAGTAGTTAGCGAATGAGTAGGATCATTTGCATATTGTGCAATATGGCTTTAATTAAGAGCAAAGGAGAACTTAAAGACTGTGGGTTCTAGATGCTGCGTCTGCCTATCACAGTTTCTCTGAACTTTGTGATTGAAATGGATTTATGGTTGAGTTATATCAGACAAAAACCAAAGTCATTGGGCACAAGCAGACTAAGTCCAAATCAAAAGTATAATCGTGAGTTAAATGATACTTTATATACTTCTTTAAAATACTATATTTAATCTCCTAATATTAAGGATTTTTTTCTTGAATCTATATAATTTGAATAATGCTTAATATACTTCTTTAAAATATTATTCAGTCTCCTATTATTAAGGATTTTTTTTTCTTGAATCCATTTAATTTGAAAGGTCTAAGGGAAAAAACTTGTTTTGAGCCACTTTATGGTATAAATTCACCTCATAGGAAATAACATCCTTGTTATTAATGTACTTTAAAGGGGTTGGGACCAAATTTTAGAAGGCATATAAAGTAATTAATTTTTATATTCTCAAGATTGTCTATCAAAGCAAAATCATTTAACTTTGAAAGCTCTTAAACTTGTTTTCAGCTTCAGTTATTTGTGTTGCATGTGTATTTTTCCACATAGGTTTTGGAGATTTTAGGTAAGAAGTTTCCTGTTACTGAGAACTCAAAGGGCTACAAGTTGCTGCCACCTTATCTCAGAGTGATTCAAGGGGATGGAGTAGATATTAATACCTTGCAAGAGGTATGTGTTCTATAGTAAAAATTTCAATAAGGCAGTTCTTATAATTAAGCTCGTTTATATTAGTTTGATCAACACCACATTACTAAATATAATTTTAAGTCTTCATAAGTGTTTATGTTATTCTAAATCTCTGTGCATTGCTTAAAGTTTAGAAATACTAGTTTACAGTATAGAAGTGCCGGCCAAGCCATACTTACTCTTTCAGTAGTCATTGACCACCCTGAATGCTGAATCTAAAGAAGCATCACTGTGATACAAGAAAACGTCAGTCAAGAAATAATCCTTGGAATATACAACAAAGCCTTGACTTGCTGGAATAGGTCTGAGTTTTCATAGACTGGAGCTTCACATACTCTAACAATGTAAAACTCATGATATTAATGGGTGCTTTGTCAGAAATTATAGAATAGCTGTCACCTCTTCTAAATTAAGCATTGAGTGTCATCACTGTTAGATTAGCCAAATAGTTTAAGTGTTATGCAGGCATACCTCATTTTATTGCGCTTTGCATTTTTTACGAATTGAAGGTTGTAGCAACCCTGTGTTGAGCAAGTCTGTTGGTGCCATTTTTCCCACATGTGTTCACTTCATGTCTCTATGTTGCATACTGGTAAATTCTCATAATATTTCAAACTTTGTCATTATATCTGTTGTGGTGATCTACAATTAGTGATCTTCAGTACTACCGTAATTGTTTCAGGGCACCACGAAACGCACCCAGATGTGACAGGAAACTTAATTGATGAATACTGTGTGTGTTCTGACTCCTTCACCAGTTACACATTCCTTGTCTCTCTCCTCTTACTTCAAGTCACCCTATGCCCTGAGACAACAGTATTTAAATTAGGTCAATTAATAACCCCACAATGGCCTTTGAGTGTTAAAGTGAATGGAAAAGTCATACACCTCTCATTTTAAATCAAAGCTGGAAATGATTAAGTTTAGTGAGGAAGGCATGTTGAAAGCCAAAATAGGCCTTTTAAGCCAAACAGTAGCCCAAGCTGTGAATGCAAAGGAAAAGTTCTTGAAGAAAAATAAAAGTGCTACTTCACTAAACATATAAGAAAGTGAAACAACCTTATTACTAATCAGGAGAAAGTTTGAGTGGTCTGAGTAGAAGATCAAACTAGCCACAACGTTTCCTTAGACCAAAGCCTAATCCAGAGCACGGCCCTCATTTCAATTTTGTGAAGGCTGAGAGAAGTGAGGAAGCTGGCCTAGGTTGGTTCCTGTGGTTTAGGGAAAAGCCATCTCCGTAACATGAGTGCAAGATGAAGAAGCAAGTGCTCGTGTAGAAGCTGCTGCAAGTTACCCAGAAAATCTAGCCAAGATCATTGATGCAGGTGGCTACCCCAAACAACAGATTGTCAGACAAAATTGCCTTCTGTGGGAAGAAGATGCCCTCTAGGACTTTCATAACTAGAGAACAGAAGTCAATGCCTGCTTTGAAAAGATAGGCTAACTCTCCTGTTAGTGAATAATGCAGCTGGTCACTTTAAGTGGAAGCCAGTGCTCATTTATGTTTCTGAAAATCCTATGGCCCTTAGAATTTGCTGAATCTACTCTGCCTGTGTTTTCTAAATGGAACAGCAAGGCCTGGATAACAAGCATGTGTTTACGTCATAGTGTACTGAGTATTTTAAGCCCACTGTTGGGACCTGCTGCTCAGGTAAAAAAAAAAATGCTTTCAAAATATTATTGCAGATGGCATCTAAGGTCTGATGGAGATGTACAAAGAGGTTAATGTTGTTTTTCATGCCTCTTAACACAGCTTCCAGTCAGCAGCCTATCAATGGAAGAGTAATTTCAAGTGTTATTATTTAAGAAATACATTCTTAAGTCTATAGCTGCCATAGATGGTGATCCTCTGGTAGATCTGGGCAAAGTAAGTTGAAAACCTCTGGAAAGGATTCACCATTCTAGATGCCATTAAGAACATCCATGCTTCATGGGAAGATGTTAAAATGTCTGCATTAACAGGAGTTTGGAAGAAACTGATTCCATCCCTCCTGAATGACTAAGTCTTGATTTGACTCAAGACTTGAGTGGAGGAAATAACTGCAAATGTGATAGAAATAGCTAGGTAACTAGAATTAGAAGTGGAGCCCGAAGGTATGACTGAATTGCTGCAGTCTCATGGTTAAACTTGGAACAGATGAGGAGTTGCCTCATATAGATGGATAAAGAAAGTGGTGTCTTGAGATGAAATCTACTTCTGGTGAAGATGCTGCGAACATTGTTGAAATGACAACAAAGGACTTGGAATATCCATAAAATTAGTTGATAAAACCAAAGCAGAGTTTGAGAGGATGGACTCCAATTTTGAAAGAAGTTCTTGTGTTGATGAATGCTCTTATACCAAACAGCATCGCATGCTACAGATAAAACTTTTGTGATAGGAAGAGTCAGTTGATGTGACAAACGACATTGTCACTTCAGGACATTGCCACAGCCACCCCAACCTTCAGCAGCCATCAACACCAGGGCAAGACTCTCCACCAACAAAAAGATAACTCACTGAAGGCTCATATGACCATTAGCATTTTTTAGCAGTAAAGTATTTTTAATCAAGTTATGTTTAATTAAGATATGTATTTTTAAAACATAATGCTATTGCACACTTCATAGACCACATTGTGGTGCAAACATAACTTTTATATGCACTGGGAAACCAAAAAATTCCTGTGATTCGCTTTATTGCAGTGGTCTGGAAGCAAGCTGATAGTATTTTCAAAGTGTATCTGTATTGTCTTAAAATTTTTGCCTCTTGTTTACTAAATAAGCTTCTTAAGGGCCATAATTTCATCATAACTAACACCTGAAATACTCTGTAGAGTATCACTAACAGTGTAGGCCATCTGTGTTCAGAAATCAGTGACATTTGGATGTATACCAATCTCAGATGGTATCTACAGCTGTGAAACACAAGTTTTTTTTCTCTTTGAAAAAAACACAAGTTCTTTTTCTCTTTGGTGGTAGTAGACTAAGGCCAGTACCCAAATTATAGTAGTTTTTCAAAGATTGATTTGGAAGGGAGAAGTATCGTGTACAACAAACAGTATTTCTGCAGTGATGTGTATTTAGAGTTCCAATATGAGGTGTCTGGAATAGATCTCTTGTACTAACAGGGATGAGGTTTCTTCCACCTTCTCTCCCAAACTGCTTTGCTTAAGAGAATCTGGAATTCCTTCAGCTCTTCTAAGACATTTAGTGTTGGGACAGAGAGGCTTTCATGTGGAAAAGAAAGAAGAAATAGAAGAAAAGTCTGCAGTGAGAAGGGAGAGGACCTTACACATAGAAATCTCAGTTGGCACACACACACCTAATTGCCATTGTCCTCTTACCTCAGCTGAACTGATAGTCTCTTGCTGTCAGTTAAGTACTGTTCCTCATACTTGCCTTTGAGGCATTTAGCAGGTACACACACACACACACACATCTCCCCCTTGCAGATGAAAGAACATGGCAGGGTACTGTATCTGTTTCAGAAATCCCATTAGCCTGCCCGTTGCTGTGCCTACCTTTCCTTGTTCCAGCAGCCAGCTGTTAGATTGTTGAGGCAAGTTGAACTGGGTTCAAATTGGGTTTTTCAGTCAGGTACTCAAACTTTCCTTTCAAAATCAGAGCTCTTTGGCTTTGCTTTTTTCTTTTCTTTCCTTGTTTACATGAACTTTGGTAATGTATGTGCAATTTTTTTTTTTTTTAGAAAGGGTCTCAGTCTGTTACCCAGGCTGAGTGTAGTGGTGCGATCACAGCTCACAGCAGCCTTAACCTCCCAGGCTCAGGTGATCCTCCCACCTCAGCCTCCTGAGTAGCTGGGACTGCAGATGTGTGTCACCATACCTGGCTAATTTTTTTTTTAATGTTTTCTAGAGATAGAGGTCTCGCTGTTTCCCAGGCCAGCCTCAAACTCCTGACTTAAGGGATCTTCACACCGCAGCCTCCCAAAGTGCTGAGATTGCATGCGTGAGCCACCATTCCCAGCCTGTATGTGCATTTTTATAGTGGAGAATCAAAACTGTACATGTAGTAAAACTACATAAACAAGAATTAAATAATGAGATAAATACTTTTTGGCATTAGTGAAACTTAGAACAATTAGAGGATTGAATAGTTTTGTGTTATGCAGATGTACTCAGGAAGCAAAAATTATATATTTTTTTGAGACAGAATTTCAGTCTTGTTGCCTAAGCTGAAGTGCAATGGCACAATCTCGGCTTACCACAAATCTCTGCCTCCCAAATTCAGTCCTGTCTCAGCCTCCTGAGTAGCAGGGATTACAGGCACCTACTATCACGCCTGTCTAATTTTTTGTATTTTTAGTAGAAACAGGGTTTCACTGTTAGCCAGGCTGGTCTCGAACTCCTGACCTCAGGTGGTCTACCCGCCTCAGTCTCCCGAAGTGCTGGGATTACAGGCCTGAGCCTCCGCATCTGGCCGGAAAAATATCTTTAAAAAGCCAAGCCTGTTGCTGTACCTAAAGGATAATACAGATGTTCCTCTCAACTTAGGATAGGGTTGCATCTCAGTAAACCCATTTTCAAGTTGAAACTATTGTTAAGTGGAAAATGTAGTTAATACACCTACCAGACCTTGTAGTTTAGCCTCGCTTACCCTGCAGGTGCTCAGAAAGCTCAGTAGCCTACAGTTGAGCAGTCATCTAACACAAAGCCTATTTTACAGTACAGTGTTGAATATCTCACGTAATTTATTGATGTTCCACTGAATGCGAATTCCTTTGGCACCATTGTTAAGTCAAACCATTGTATGTTTGGGACCATCTGTACTTGTAATTTCTTTACATTGGCGGTAGGTCAAAATATGTTCTTAGAAGCAGTAAAAAATTCATTTAGCATTTTTACTCTGTACATTAAATTAGATGCTGTAATTTTGTCAAAATGAAAAATCTGCTTTATTTGGAACACTTGCTTTCTGTCCTTGACTGTCAGCCTCACTCTTGGACTTTGCCACTGTGACATCCCATGAGGTTTACAGTATAACCCTGCTGTAGGTTTTCACTTTGCACTGTGTACCAAAATGAAACTGCTTATTTAGGAAAATTAAAAATCTCTTGGATTGGACAAAACAAAAAGTATCTTTTTCTATTGTGTTTCAGTCACAGATTCTGGATATCATTGAAACCTGTATTGGAGCGATTTATTACAACATTAAAATAGTACTGCATTCTCATAGTTGGCAAGAGGAAGCTTTCTTTGAAGTCTCACATGTATTATATGTTTTTCTTCCCAGACTGGAAATTCACTTTAACTCCAAATTGTCTGAATTTTAAAACTTTTGGTAAAGAAACTTGGCCTGAAATACAGTGATACGGTATTAGATGATGCTATTCTTTGTTATTTCCTCATTTTGTTTTTACTTCTGAAGCATGTCTAAAATGAGGTGACAGGTCAGAAACCATTTTCTCCGTATTTCACCTTACCCTTCGTCTACCTGTTTCTCTTTCTTATTCTACTCTTGGTATTTCTTCTGTATTGAAATTCACTTTGTTCACAATTATTTAAACAAAAACCTCAGCTCGGGCCTTGGGAACCTTTAGGTTCAGGTACAATAAAGACATGAGACTAGATTTGCATACATCCTAAAGGAATCACTTTTAAGTAAGTTTTGTATGTTTTTATCTTGATTCTTCTAGATTCATCTTGATTCAAATTAGGTGGTTGGTATTAAAAAAAAGCTTGCATTTCTAAATATAGATTTGTTTAAAAATAAAGTTGCTTGGCTTTTTTTGTTTTATTCCTTTGCTGTGTCATAAATAAGGGGAAAAAGTTGATTTGAGAGACTTTGGTAAGAATATGATAACGTTGTTAATGATACACATAAGGCTGTTAAACTTAGGATTTTCTAATAACTTCTGAAAGTTCTGTTTAACAAAAACAGAGCCAGCCTTTCCAGTTACTTCCTGTTTGACTATTCTCATGAAATAAATGGTTACCAAACTTCATTTGCCACATTCTGTCATAAAAGTGATTGAATATATTAAATCAGGCAGTACATGCTAGGTAAATAACTTGACTTTGGTGAAAGAAATAGAAATGACATTGGTAAGAAACACATTTTTAGTTTTCAAGTTGTATGTCCCTTGAAAGAACTATTTTAGCTGCAAGAACTGTTCATACAGGTCTCTCTAGCTGGTTTATAACTAATCATTCTCCCAAAAATTATACAGTACTAAATCTTAACACCCAGAGCATCTGTCCATAATTTTGGTTTTGGCACTGGAGCACCAGCCAGAGTAAAATGACTCTACCAGTATATCAACTGTTATATAGAAGTATTTTGTACTCTTTTGCCACCAATATCTTTTGACTCTTACATGTTCCATTATGTATTATGTGTAATTACATGATGTACTGTGACTTATTAGTGATGTTACAGTCATTCCTAGAGTTGAGTAGATTGGCTCCTATTGCTTGTGTTGCTGACATCTGGGCAATAACTCAAGGAGGTGAATGAGGGAAGTTGACTCAAATAATATTAGATGTTTATAACTAGTTTTTTCTTACTTTCTCTCATTTCCTTCACTCCCCTAACCCTACCAGAACCACAGCGACAGCAATGCAGATTGAGGAACTATGAATGAAATTTTTGGGGGTGGGTGGGTCTTTAAAAACAAAATGTGGGCTATAGTTATCTATTGACTGTGTTATAAAACAGCTCTTGGTTGCTTCATTCATCACTATTGTCCTTTGAAAATAATCTCCATTCTCTTCCAAATTACTTAGGTTTTGTTTGGTTTTGTTTTAATCTTCTAGATTGTAGAAGGCATGAAACTAAAAAAGTGGAGTATTGAAAATGTTGCCTTCGGTTCTGGTGGAGCTTTGCTACAGAAGTTAACAAGAGATCTCTTGAATTGTTCCTTCAAGTGTAGTTATGTTGTAACCAATGGCCTTGGGGTATGTCATCTTTTACTTGTTAGTACCTTCCTTATGTATCTAGGTAGAATATATAATTTGACAAATTGTCAAAGATTGATGTGGCCCTGGACTGTTAATATGTTGTTGGGTACTGCTGACCTTAACTCAGAAACAAGGAAAGAAGGGCGATATTAGGTAATAATAGACCTAAGGAGACAGAGATTTGGAAAAAGCAAGAACAATAAGGAGGAAGATTATTTAAGAGAGATAATAAGGTCAGTCATTTTCCACTGTCTCCGTTTATACCTTTGAATCAAAAAGTAATACTTGAGTGGGAATGTCAGCTCACCTAGCCATCATATATTAAAGACAAGCAAGTATGTAAATCACTGACCAAACTGTTTTAGGAAGGTGGAATACGTGGTTTGGATTGTTGTATCACAGTTGTTGCAGTAGCCATAGAACAGCTAGGAAACTGAACAACAACCCCGCTCCCCCCCCCCCCCGCCCCCCGCCACTTCTTTTTAATGTCTTGAGAGCTGGAGACTCTCTAGAGCAAGGGACCAAGACAGAAGGATGCTAAGAACTCCTGAAGAACACCTGCATTAATTCCCTGCTTTACTCTTTCATCTTTCTTTGGAGAGTTCTGGGATTGACTCATTTGTTGCTGCTTGTTCCATTGCCACTTGTTTCTATTGCTTTTCTGCCTATCTTTCTGATGCAGAAAACTCTGCTCTCTTCAGGTTCCGTAAGTCTTTTCCTTCTGACAATAACAAGGTAACAGTAAAGTACCAAAAAAGGGGTACGTTAAGAAATAGGAAAGCCTTTACCTTAGTAATATTCTTGTTGCCTCTCCCAAGATTGTGTGTGTGGTTTTGGTGTCAGTATATAGTTGGGCTTTTTTCAACAGCCTGTACATGCTATGCTTACTATCAGTTTAAAGGCAGTTTGTAATATAAAAAGAGTTACCTTAAGGTCACATGTTAGAATGCTCACAAGACTTCCTACAAATGGCGTATTAGGTGTTCTTAAGTGGTAAAAAGGATATCCAAGATGTTATATTTTTTCTTTATTACAAATGACTATCCTTCAAAACAGGCTAAAGTGTTAGGTTTCTAAAAGCCAGATGTGGGTTGGTTCAGTTATACCTATTAAATGCTTAAAACTAAATTATGTATATGCTTTTTTGTAAGGGAGTGTTGAGACATTTCTGATGATTAGTCTTCTATTTCCCTAACTTTCTTAATTTGGATTTCAGATTAACGTGTTCAAGGACCCAGTTGCTGATCCTAACAAAAGGTCCAAAAAGGGCCGACTATCTTTACATAGGACACCAGCAGGGAATTTTGTTACACTGGAGGAAGGAAAAGGAGACCTTGAGGAATATGGTCATGTATGTATCTGTGCTGACTGGTTTTTTAAACAATACTAGGTTGGCTCACCAAATTAATAAGAAAGGGGGCTGGACATGGTGGCTCACGCCTGTAATCCCAGCACTTTGGGAGGCCAAGGTAGGCAGATCACGAGGTCAGGAGTTTGAGACCAGTCTGCCCAACATAGTGAAACCCCATCTCTACTAAAAATACAAAAAATTAGCCGGGTGTGGTGGTGTGCACCTGTAATCCGAGAGGCTGAGGCAAGAGAATCATGTAAACCCAGGAGACAGAGGTTGCAGTGAGCTAAGATTGCACTATTGCACTTGAGCTTGGCCGAAGGTGCAAGACTGTGTCTCAAAAAAAAAAAAAAGAGAGAGAAAGGAAGTTTTTATATTTTTTTGTGGAAGACAAAGTGGTTTTATTATAAAATGTCCAATTGCTGACCTGGCCTACCAAAATAAGATACAAAACAAGTTTCTAGGTCATAAACATGGGGCCTGTGTAGACATAGGGAGAAATATTTCATAAGTACAGTGATTGACAGCAGGTTTGTACATACTTTATCCAAAAGCAAACTGTGTTACTTTAGTAGTAAAAAATGTGAAAACAACGTGACTTGATCTGGATTACATAATAAATGGTGAAACCTTGATTTAACCAAGTTTTCTGATTCAAGTCAACCAAACTAGAAAAATCTACAGTATGCTAAAGTAGTTCATACAATCTCATGATCTTTAGCATACAAAAGTACATGCATATTCATGAACTCAAGTTATAAAATTGTTTTCAAGCCACTGGATTGAAAAAAAGTTTCTTTAGACAGAAACTTAAACATGAATACACTATTACTTCCTATTTTGAGTCTTCATACTACATCACATTTACTGCTTATTACATGTTGCTTTTATATTTTTTAAGGTTTTGAGCCAGAATTGAAATAACTTTTTTGTTACCGTTAATGAAAAATATATTTGTAAATCAAACTTTTAGAATTAGATTCCTTTATATAGACTGTTAGGGAATTCTTTGAGTCAGCTTTGTGTAACTTTTGTACCTACTAAGATTTTGGCAGATTTAGTTTATCCCAGATGAGCTAAAGTCACTTCAAACTAAAAGTAAAAATTTAAGTGTGATTTTTAAGACACTGATTTTAAGAGTATGTGAATGATACTAGAACATTTGAAATAGTGATCAATTTGTAATCATCTAGGCAATTTGCTTTAAGAGTAGAAACTAGCATGTCCTTATATTTAAATTTATGAAAGAAAATGCTACAGCTAAACCACTGTGGTTTGAAGCGACACAATAACAAAAATATTAGATAATGTCATCTGCACCTCAGTCTTCAGACTACATTGAAAATTGAGATTACTTCTGTGGATTTTTCAGAGAGAAACCAGAAGCAGGTAACTTCTTAGTGAGACAGGAGTGGCTTTACCCAGACCCAAAGGGAATTTAATTTCTTTCATCTGTCTTTGCTACTTTGGTATAGATGAGGTGGATTACCTTTATCATTGACTTTTGGCGTATAAATGAAGTCTTTAACCCACTCACTATGCATTAGTCAGGAATATAATACCTGTTTGTTTCTGTTTTGGGATTAGTTTTGGAGTTGTTTTTTTTTTTTTAAAGACCCAAATTTAGTGACTATCAAACTTGCAGATTGCTAAGTTTCATCAATGTTGAGTCTGTTTGCCAGGAACAAAGGAAGGTTTACCAGGCTGTTTTGCTGCACAGTCAGGATTGTCAGGGACAGTCACAGTTCTCCTAGGCACCCAAGCATCTTCCTTCCACTGAGGAAAAAAAAAGATAGGTCAGCTAGGTTTGGCTTTCCTTTAAGAAAACTAGTTTAAGAATGGAGTATTTATAGGTCATTTCTTTTCCTAAAAGTTAAATATTTCTACATACCAGGCAACTCAGTGATTTGCCATTTTAGATAGTACCTTGCTCCACTAGTGTTTCTTCTGCATCAAGTCAACTCAAAATTTGAACACCATTGGCATCTCTGTGTATTTGACTGGTTGGTTAGTCTAATTCATCAAACCAGGATTCAAGTATTTTGCTTAATAATGTAATACAATCATGAAATTTCCATTTATGCAGGATCTTCTCCATACTGTCTTCAAGAATGGCAAGGTGACAAAAAGCTATTCGTTTGATGAAGTAAGAAAAAATGCACAACTGAATATTGAACTGGAATCAGCACCTCATTAGGCTTTGTTTTACGACTGGGTGTGTGTCGCGTGTGTGTGTGTGTGTGTGTGTGTGTGTGTATGTGGAGCATGCACACACACATACACCTGTGTGTATGTAATACATAATGTTGATTGTACAGATGTGTGGGGTTTGTGTTCTATGATACATTACAGCCAAATTATTTGTTGGTTTATGGACATACTGCCCTTTCATTTTTTTTTCCAGTGTTTAGGTGATCTCAAATTAGGAAATGCACTTAACCATGTAAAAGATTAGTGCTAAAGTAAGCTTTATAGGGCCCTTTGCCAATAGGTAGTCATTCAATCTGGTATTGATCTTTTCACAAATAACAGAAGTGAGAAACTTTTATATATTACTGATGATCCCATAAAACAGATTTGCATAAAATTATCATGATTGCTTTATGTTTATATTTAACTTGTATTTTTGTACAAACAAGATTGTGTAAGATATATTTAAAGTTTCAGTGATTTAACAGTCTTTCCAACTTTTCATGATTTTTATGAGCACAGACTTTCAAGAAAATACTTGAAAATAAATTACATTGCCTTTTGTCCATTAATCAGCAAATAAAACATGGCCTTAACAAAGTTGTTTGTGTTATTGTACGATTTAAAAATTATGTCAGGACATACCCAATAGAATTACTAACCTCACTGCCCCTTGTAGAATATGTATTAATTCATTCTACATTAAAGAAACTAATGGTTCTTACTGGAATGTCTAGGCACTGTACAGTTATTATATATCTTGGTCATTGTATTGTACCAGTGAAATGCCAAATTTGAAAGGCCTGTACTGCAATTTTATATGTCAGAGATTGCCTGTGGCTCTAATATGCACCTCAAGATTTTAAGGAGATAATGTTTTTAGAGAGAATTTCTGCTTCCACTATAGAATATATGCCTAAATGTAAAATACTGACAAAAGGTGGAAGTAGTGTATTTTAAAGTAATTACACTTCTGAATTTATTTTTCATATTCTATAGTTGGTATGACTTAAATGAATTGCTGGAGTGGGTAGTGAGTATACTTATTTTAAATGTTTTGATTCTGTTATATTTTTATTAAGTTTTTAAAAAATTAAATTGAATATTAAATTGTATGGACATCATTTATTAATTTTAAACTGAATCCCCTCAATACTGAAGCACATTCTTAAATGAAGATAAATTATCTCCAATGAAAAGCATGACATGTGTTTCAATAGAATCTTAACTAAAAGCAGAAAGTTGGCTAAATTCAAAGTGCTTTACATCAAAATATTCTGGAGTGATTAGCCACTAGATTCTGAATCAGACATCACATCTGACTGGAAACCAGTTTCTTTCTAATGATTCTTTTATATATGTACATCTGTTTTGAGACAGTGGTTGGCCAGCTATGGCCCGAAGGCCAAATTTGGATTCCACTTTTTATAAAAGTACATATCGTCTATGATTGCTTTCCCACTACATCAGCCGAAGGTAAACAGCTACAATAGAATCCAAATGATTCACAAAGGCCAAAATGTTCATTATCATCTTCCCTTTACACAAAATCACACAAAAAGTTTCCTGAACTCTGTTCTAAGAAAAGGAGTGTGCCTGTGCCTTGCATTCATAGGGAAATGTTGGTTTCTAGGGAAGGGAGGAGGCTAAATAATTGATATGGAATTTTCCTCTTTTGTCCTTTTTTTTTTTTCTCTCATTTAAGAATCTGATACTGGAAGACTGATTAAGTTTTAACATGACATTAAATGTGAGATTTTAAAAATTGAAAAGCCATAAATGTTTTAAATAGTTACATGAGAAAATGTTTTATCACTAGAATAATATAATTAGAAGTGAGTTATCTTTATTAAATTTTTTTGTAAGTAGTACTAGAATATGTTTTCCAGATGATTCCCTAAACATTTAATGAGAACAATAAGCATTACTTTTAGAGTAAGAGTCTTCTGTAATCCATGGTAGAAAATAATTTTAAAATGATTCTTAAAGGTATTTGAGTAAAGATGAGTAGTATTAAAAAGAACACACATTTCTTCACAAAACATGCTAAAGGGCATGTAAAGAATCAAAAGAAGCTATTACCAATAATAGTTTTAATAATCACCCATAATTTTGTATTTAAACCGTTTAAACATTGAAATTATACTACAGACAGTATTCTCTGCATTCTGTGAATTTCAGCAGCTTCACAATAGAGTTTAATTTTGAAACTTACAGTGAAAAAAAGCTATCCATTGGTTCACAACCATAAATCAGGAGATGGAAATTAATTCTGTTGGCTCCTAGTCACTTGGAACTGATTAATTCTTTCTGTCACTTAGCACTTGGTATTTGGCCATCTCCATTCTGAGCACCAAATGGTTAATATGAATGTCAAATAGAATTCTGCTGTGTGTCACCCCTTAAATCAGCCTGACTCTTCCAGACAAGCAAATAGCATTTATGGATTTAAGTCATTAGATTTTCAATTGACATTAATTAATCTCCCTTGATTTATTATATCATCAAGTATTTATATTTTAAATAGGTGGTAGGATTTCTGTGTTAAGACTTTTATTTGTACCCTATAATTAGAATTGTTTTTATGAGTATCCCTTATTTTCCCTTCTTAAATTGTTATCAAACAATTTTTATAATGAAATCTATCTTGGAAAATTAGAAAAATGGCAAGGTATTTATTGTTCTGTTTGCCATAATTTAGAACTCACACTTAAGTATTTTGTAGTTTTACATTCCTTTTTAACTCATTCAGTGGAGAATGTCAGCTTTTCTCCCAAGTTGTATGTTAAGTCTGTTCTAATATGTACTCAACATCAAGTTATAAACATGTAATAAACATGGAAATAAAGTTTAGCTCTGTTAGTGAAGTGTTAAATTTGTGTGCTTCAAGTAATGCCATTTCCAGACCTACCTTTTTTAGGTATTCCTCCAGTTCAAAGAATTAGAAGATAAGAGAAGGAAATGTCAAAGTTGACTCCTCTTTTCTGCTTTGTGCAACTATATGGGTGACGGTGCCTCTTATTAAGGAAGAACACTAGAGGGACACCAGATTTGGGAGGAAAGCATGATTCCTATGTGAAGGCTTGAGGTGCCTTTGAGACATCTAAATGTAGGTATTAAGTAGGTAATTGATGATAAAGGTTTAACGGCAGAAGTGCCTCAAGGTGTGACTGATGTATACCTTGGAAGGTATACATCATTGGAAGCACAAGGTCACTGGAAGCACACAGTAAAGGATACTTTCATAGGAAGAGTATAGAGCAGGAGTTGACAAACGGAGGCCATGGATCAAATCGAGCCCACCATTAGTTTTTGTAAATAATTTTATTGGAACATAGCCACACCTATTTAGTTATTGCCTTTGGCTATTTTCATGCCACAATGGCAACACTGATAGTTGTAACAGAGAAATTATGGCTGCAAAAACTAATTTACTGTGAGGCCCTTTACAGGAAGTGTACTGATCTCTGCTACCGAGTATAAAGAGAATCTAGGGCTAACCCGTAAGTAACTCTTGAAGGTTAAGTGGCAGAACATGAGCAGACCAAGGAGAGTGACAAGCATAGCTAACGAGATGAAAGTTCCAACCAGAAGGAGTTAAGTCACAAAAGCCACAGGAAACATTTTTCAGCTCAGGTGTTGCATGCTGCTGAGAGACCACATAGGATGACGTATTTAAAGCAACTACTGGATTTAGCCACCTGAAAGTAATTAGTACCTTAGACACGTCCCCCTCCAGCTGGTAGAAGAGGCTGATTTCTGAAAGAAGCTCCCCTGTATACCTCTTGGAATGTGGGATGTGAAAAGGGAGAAGAGAATAAGGCAGTAGTACTTTCTCCTGGTTGTATCCTTATCTCTGAAAAAGGTCCAGGAAAGAGGGAGGAGTTGAAAATAAAAGCAAAAAGATCAGTGATGATTTGGGGTTCTAGAGAAGGTGGTGAAAGATAGGATGCAGAGCATTGGTAGGTACTGGCCTTAAATGGTAGGGGTGCTTTCTATTCTAGAAGAGACGATGGGAGCCAGTGTGTGCTTTGGTTTTCTCTGAAGTCAGAGACCAGATCCCACTCGTAGGTGGTTTATTACACAGTCATGAATGTTCACCCCAGAGAAGTGCCATGCTTCATGGTTAGCAGCAGAATTCAGTTAGGAACACAGTTACCCTGACCTGCTTAATGTATTTTTTAAATTCTGTAATTGGCTACTGAGCTGTTATTTCTTTGACATAAACTAGGGAATGCATTTTGTAATTTTTGTAAAGGTGGATTCACGATCTTGCTTACAAACTCTCTAGAATTGGCTCCACATTTTAATTCTGATTGGGTCTTCCTGACCAGCCAGAAGAATTCTTCCAGGTCTCTGAGCCCCTCACTTTCTAGCCCTTCCTGTTCAGCTAACAAACGTGTTCCTTTTTCTCACACCCCTTTTAAAGAACTCCCTTGATAACACCAGCTCGAGCCTCCCTTCTCCCATTTACATCAGACTTCTCTCCATTCACTGCCTCGCCTCCCATTCAGTCATCTCTCATCTGGTTCTCACCCCTTATTCGACAAAACAGTGACCTTCTAATTGCCAAATGAATAAATTTAGTTATTATATTATCTGAGGGCTCTCCTGCATTTGCCACTACTACTAAATCATCTCTTTGCTTCTTTCTTCTATGATGTTTTTGGGTCTTCTAATCCCTGTGATTGTCCCTTCTCTTTCTTACTCTCTTCACACACTTTTAAATGTTGGCACATCCCATTTATCTCCATGTTCATCTTGGCTGTCAGCCATTCATGTGGTCTCAGCTATGAACTATCAACCACAGCCTCCATTATGTTTCCAGCCCAGACCTCTAAATCATTCTACCTGTCAGTAATACATTTCCACTCAGATGTAACAAGTCCAAGCTTACCATATTCCTCCAGAACTTACCATATTTATTTTGATTCTGATTCATTTTGATTCTGGCTAATTTGGCAGCTAAGCCAGCCCCCAACATGAAACTTCCCTCTCCATTACCCTAGGCATTTCATCAGCCACATAAGCCTATTGAGTTACCTACTAAATACCGTTGTAATCTGTGTCTTTTCTCCAACTCTTATTTCAGGCTCTCAAATTTCTTCCTGAAGTGCAGGCTGAGCAACCCAGATCCAAAATCTGAAATGCTCCAAAACATGGAATTAAGTCTGGAATGTCTACATGACACTCAAAGGAAATGTTCTTTGAAGCATTTTGGAGTTCAGATTTTCAAATTAGGGATGCTCAGCCAGTAAGTAAATGCAAATATTCCAAAATCTGAAATCCAAAACACTTCTGGTCCCAAGCATTTCAGAAAGGGATACTTAACTTGTAATACAGAAATTATCCAATTAGTCTTTCTAACTCCAGTCCAGCCTCCCTCCACTCTGCCACCAGAGTATTCTAACAAAATCAGAGTGTGAGTCCCCTGCTGAAAGCACCTAGTGTTCCTCTGGCCTGCAGGATGCTGCTCAGAATCCAGCCTGACCCTCCCTGCTCCGGCCTGTGCTGCGTGTTAGCCTCATGTCCACTCCATTTCCTATCCAGCATCGCTGACTTGCTTTACCTTAGATGCACACATGCTCTACACCATTTTCTCAATTTCTCTGCCTTTGTGTATTCTGACCCCTCGGCCAGGAATGCCTTCCTTGTAGGTGGTACTTATTTTAGATGACATTGCCTTAAGGTGGACTCATTTTAGGTGATAGCACCTCCAAGAGACCTTCAACAACTCACCTGCCATCCCCACCTCACATGCGCTTCCTTTGGCTTCTGTAGGTGCTGAATGTATTTCTAAATTAGCATTTAAAATCCATAGGTCAGTGTCCTATATGAGACATTCATCTATATCTCCATCAGCACATAGTAGACACTGAAATGTCTGCCGAGTAAATGAATGTCATTAAGATAAGCACTTTTAAGGTGTTTTGATAACTTCTCTGTAATACTAGTATCCTGAACATGTTAGTGTTTTTAAAAAATGAAACTTTTTTTGACATTTTTAATTTTTTAAAAAAGGATAACTTTTTAAAAGTATATTCACATATTACTATCTTTTTTCATTCTTAAATTCATGAAGTATAGTTTAGGTGTTTCATCAAAACATTAGAAAGCTATGGTATAAAGAAATTATTTGCCTAAGGTTACCTTGTATGTAGTTCAGTATTTCTTAACTTTTCTTGGGTCTTAGGTTTCTGTGAATTTGATGAGAGCTATGGACTCTCCTATTAGAAAAATTCTCACTTGTGAATAAGCAAATTTGCATAAAATTTGAGGAGGTTCATTTCACAGGCACCACATTGAGAACTCTTAAGTTAGTTACAGAGCAGAGACTAGATTTCAGGGCTGTTTCTAGCAAATGTTCCTCCCTCTGTTTGAACTTCTAGTAGTGCTCTTAGTAATTTTAAGGTTTTAATTACCTTAAATTGTTTTTGGAACAATTTTAAGGTTTTAATTACCTTAAATTGTTTTTGGAACAAGTCAACATAAATATAATTTTAATTCCACTCAAAGATTCTACAGACTTCACTGATGCCTTTTTTTTGTAGGTGAAGAAACAAGCTTAGGAAGTGAAATTAAGAAATCTGGCCATATGATGAGAGAAGATTAAGAATAAAACCCAGGAATCTTCTGTACAAACTAGCAACACCAAGCTTTTGACAAAAACTTTCTCTGTATTTTTAGAACTAGAAGATTCTCTTTCTTAAAACTAGAAAATTCTGTTTCCAGAAATATAAACAGGCTAGGTCAAATCCAGATGAAAATAGGACCCCAAGAGGTAACCAAGCATTGAAGGTGCTTTTGCCCTACAGTATTTACCAAACCTGGGGACTATGAGCTTCACTTTTTAGTGCCTGAAAGGACATGATAAACAGAAATCAAAGACCCTCCTGCCATAAAGCAGGTCTCCAAAGGGCTCCACTTCAGGATGAGGATGAATCAGTGGTGCTCTATCTCCACACCCCTAAGGAACTCCAAGAAAAGTTGCTTTAGCTTGAGAAAACCAAGAAAAATGTAAGAAATGGGCATTGCAAGCTGGCCCTTGCAGTCCAAATTCACCTCCCCTGCATATTACAGAAACCTTTAAACTTAAACTGGACTGGCAGAGTCCAGAGTTCCCTAACTGCATGACAGAAGAAAATGCAAATTCTCCCTGAAGGGATGCTTTCATCCTATGCCTCAAAGAATTCCCAAAATAATGTTCTAAGGAAAATGAACAGTTTACAAAATAACTAATCACATAGGCAGCAAGACACTATGAATGAGGACAACAGAAAAATCATTCACAAAGGGTTCAGATACTGAAATTATGAAACATTAAATCATTGTGCTTAATATATTTTTTTAAAATGAGGACAGGTGCTGTGGGTCATGCCTGTAATCTTAACACTTTGGGAGGCCGAGGTGGGAGGATCACTTGAGGTGAGGAGTTCGAGGCCAACCTGCTAACATGGTGAGACCCTGTCTCTACTAAAAATACAAAAATTAGCCAGATGTGGTACACATCTGTAACCCCAGCTACTTGAGAGGCTGAGGCAGGAGAATCACTTGAACCCAGGAGGCAGAGGTTGCTGTGAGCCAAGATCATGCCACTGCACTTTAGCCTGGGGAACACTGAGACTCTGCCTCCAAAAAAAGGGGGAAAAAAATGAAGAAAAATGAAATGTACACTTAAATATCTATCTGCAGCTAATAGAAAAAATTTTTAAAGGCCTTACAAATTTGCTACAGGGATTAATAGAACTTGTGAAAATAAAAAATTCAGTAACTGAAATTAACAACCAGATTAGATAGCTACAAAGGGCACCAATGACTTGGAAGGCAGGTCAGAAGAAATTCAGAATGCAACACAAAACAAATGGAATGAAAGTTAAGCAACATGAAACAGTGGGAAGGCCTCATATGTCAAATCAGAGCAATGGAAGAAGAGGAAAGAGAACATGGAGTAGATGCTATATTTTAAGAGAGAAGGGTTATGGATTTACCTGAACTGATGAGAAGCAACAATCTAAAGATTAAAGCTCAGTGAATCCCAAGCAAGATAAATTAAGTCCAGACACATTATAGTGAAACTGCAAATCACAAGTAACAAAGAAACTATCCTAAAAGCAGCCAGAGAGGGGAAAAAGAAAGATTGTAATCTAAGGAAGGAGACTGGCTGCTCAACTCTCAACAGCAACAGTTGGAGCCAGAAGACAGCGCCATGTCCCAAAAAGAAATAACTGCCAGCAGGGAAGCCTGTTTCCCTAAAACTCATAAATAGGATGAAATAAAGACACTTTCAGACCACCTCAACCTGAAAGTTTGACACTAGCTTGCTGTCACTAAAGGGAATTCTAAAGGATGAAGAAATAAAGAGCAAAGTATTAAGTATGTATGAGCAAACTAAAACACTGTGAAACAATGTCTTATGGATTCAAATTAAACAACATTTAAAATATACAAGGATAGCATTTATTAGAAGCAAGGCAAATTGAATTAGAAGTGTTCTGAGACGTGAACTGTCAGGAGAAAGTTAGTGATTAATTTTACTCTATATATTGCACTAGTAGACATAGAAATGAAGTATGTTACTTTCAAACTAACAGGAAAAGGTGGTGGGATGGTTAAAATACTTGAAAATAAAGTGGGAGACAAAAAAACAGTTGGGACAAATACCAAAAAAATATAATGATACACAAATTCTGTATACCTAATGTAAATGATCCATGTATCACACACAAAATCAGTTAAAAGAAATTTTAAAATTTATTTGCTACTTACAAGAGACACATCTAAACCAAGATGCAAAAAGTTTGGAAATATTTTTAAATGAGCAATTTACTAGAAATAATTGCTGCCATTTTCCTTTCAGTCAGATGACTTGTTTGCTCAGGGTTTCTGACCAGGGCTGGCTGAAACAACGCATTGTATCGCTGGGCTCCAGAACAGTGTGCCAACAACGTGTGGCACTCTAAAGGGACAGAGCATTCCAGCACTGTGCTGTGGCTTTATTTACCAAGCTTTTGGGATATGTGCCTTGGGCAAATAGCTCTCTGTCTGCCCTCAGATGATAATACTGCACAGGATGTCACATTTAGAACTGTCAAGAGAACTGTTCAGTGCAGGGAAAGATGCATTCTGAGAAATAGCACTTGCTGTGGAGTGTTCCAGTTTTTATATTTTTCACACCCATTCTCTGCATCTTTTATCAGGGTTTAGGTGCTTTATCTTTTGTATCAGTAAGTGGAGGACAGAGTTGGAGGATCAGAATTACCCGTGAGGCTTTTCTGAACCACATACACTTACTCCTGAAAATCAGATAGACACCAGGATATATGACCGTGCAAAGGACGTGTGTAGTTCAGATAAACCACCAGAGAATTATTAAACACATATCATCTCCAGTAGATAACCACTGCTGTATATAAACCACTACCCAAATATGGATGCAAGACTTCATCCCTAAGTGCTTTCTAAACCGTATGACCGCCATTCTAAACTTCATTAGTAGTGTTTTCCCTTCTGCTTAGCAAGGCACAATGGATGGCCAAGAATGGTTCTGTGAGGTTTATACAACTTGTCATCACCCTAGCCTGCCTGGGAAGGGAAAGGTCTCTGTATTTTTCCTACAGGAGCAAAAAGGAGAATGACTTAGCTCTGGGAAAAGGACACATGTGTAAATCATTTCCAGGCTCTGCAAATTTATTAACCTGTCCAAACACTTTATGCATGTATTTTATTATCAAAAAATGACACCAAGCATTTTCTATAAACAAAACCACAAATTTTGTCGTTTAAGTCAGACATTGGGGTGTCCAGGACTCCCGGAAATGAGGAGGTTTTTCCAATCCTGGAGTGAGCAAGGAGAGCTTTCTGCTATTGAGGACCACTGGCCCATTGAAAAAACAGAGGGCCATAAAACCAAAAAGCGACTGAATTTAGCATTTGTGTGTGAATATGTGTACATATATGTACAACTGTATGTATGGGTGTATCCATAGGTGTGTATGTAGAAGAGAGAGAAATGCCTCATTCTTTCTCAACTAGTTTTTAAACTAGGAGCAGAGAATAAAACGATATGTAGCACAAATAGTTTAAAAGCATATTGTAATTCCATATTATGCCCAAGGACACTTAAAATCTTTTTTTTCTTTTTTTCTTTTTTGAGATGGAATCTCTCTCCATTGCCCAGGCTGGAGTACAGTGGTGCCATCTTGGCTCACTGCAGCCTCCACCTCCTGGGTTCCAGCTATTCTCCTGCCTCAGCCTCCCATGGTAGCTGGGATTACAAGCACGTGCCACCACTCCAGACTAATTTTTGTATTTTTTAGTAGAGATGGGGTTTCACCATGTTGGCCACACTGGTCTCAAACTCCTGACCTCAGGTGATGCACCTGCCTTGGCCTCCCAAAGTGCTGGGATTACAGGCGTGAGCCACCATGCCTGACCTAAAATCTTGATAGGCAAAAATTTTAACTCACTGGATAAAACTATTTATTTGGCAGGCCCTTATTGGTTTCTACCACTGAACACTGTGAGGGCAGGAAGCATGCCTGACCTATTCAACTGTGTATTCCCAGGGCATGAGCACAGGCCTGGCCCATGGTGGACACTCGGCAGTTACGTGTTGAGCAGAGGAAGTTTCATAAACCTACAAGCCTCCCTTCTACCTCTCGCCACCCCCACTGTCCCATGGCATCTCATTCTCCACCCGCTTCTACTCCATACCTCCACCTCCTTATTACATAGAGCCAAATGCTGGTGTTTTTATGGCCAAAAGTGATCACTGGGAACTGACCAATGATTCAAGCAGCTCTCAGTCATCTGCACCTTGTGAGGAATTCTGGACTAACATTTCCATCTGCTTTACCCAGAAAAGGTCCAAATAAATTATTCCCCGACAAGCCTTCAAAACTGCTACAAGCAGCATAAAGCTGTCTTCAGGAATTTATCATTTAGAAGGCCTGAATTTCAAGTTTTCAGAACTCCCTTAACAAAAGCTGTCATCCTCCAGACCACAATTTTTGTTTGACTTTTTTGACCACAAGCCTCAGTAAGAAACATGGTTCACATTGCAACCCAGGACACACACATACACACACGTGTATCAGTGAAACTCCTTGTACCATGCAATCTGCTATTGCTACATCTGTTCTGTGCAGTTCTGTTCTACCTGTTCTATTTTTGTCTTAATGCTGGTTTCAACTCACAAAATTGATTGCTTGAATCACTAATGGTTATGACCTGCAGTCCAAAAACCCTGACCTAAATTGACCTAGTATAGCACCACCCACCTTGGTCTCATATTCACAAGATCATAGCTCTTCAGGAAACCCCAAGTCAAGCTGGTGCCTAAGCCAAACTTAGGGGTTCCGGCTACTACCAGATGAGCTTCAGAAAGCAGTGAATAAACTGACTTGCTCTCTGTGTCATTTCCTAGGTAAAGAAAGATAGATTAGAAGGAAAAGAAATATATGTGCCAACCCTGTGCTAGGTGGGCATGCGAGGTCTTTTTATGAATGGCCTCCCTTATTCCCCTCAACAACTACCTATGGTAAGCATCATCCCCAGGCTGCAGATGAAAAGATGGATGAGCATAGATGTAAAGGAGCATGCCTAAGGCCACACGGCTAGTAAGGAACAAAAATTTCCACGAGGGATGTCCAACTCCATAGACCCACCACTCGCCTCCTCCTGACTGTTGCACCAACTCTGTGGGAAAGAGTGCTTCCCTCTTGACACTCCTTATGTCTGTCCACTTTTAGCATCTCACTCCAGATGTGGTTTTCTTGTCACTTCCTCCAGGAAGGTCCCTCCAAGCCATGTATGTCAACCTGTAGACATGCAGGTAACACTGTATTTTTTCCACAAGGTTTTGCAGTGTTTGGTCATTGTGTGTGCAGCATGCGCACAGTATCAAGTGCACATGAGTGTGTGTGTGAGAATATCTATGTGTCTATTGCCCTTCTGTTGCCAAAATCACACACAGGCTTTCAGTAAATAGGCACCTGCAGTTTTGGGGGCTGTACATCAGGCTTCATGATTCCCTTTTCTGGTGCCTCATCTGATCCAACCACTGGAGAATGACTAGCTAGAGCATGTTCAGCTATTTTTAGTTTTCTCAGTCACTGACCTAGACTGTTTGCTGAGGAGACAGAAGGAACTGGGAAGGAAGGGCTGTATCAGCCCCATCCAAACCACTTCTAGGCAGCTGACAGCCTGCAGTTTTGGGGCAAGGGCTGAAAATTAAAAACCATGTGGGCAGAGCTTTCCAGGTGGGGAAATAAAGAGCGAACAGCTACCCCCACCAGCAATGGAGCTTGCCACCTTGGCTCTCGGAGGCTGTGGGAGAGAAGAGAGCAGAGAACATAAAGAGGGAGGCAGGGGCACCTGGGCAAGTATGCAGCCAACTCATAAGAGCAAAACCAGCTATGGGGCAAAAAAACCAGAGACTTCCTCCCCTCCTGGACCCTCCTATTTGAACTTTGGGCGAAGGTTTTCTGGTATATATACATAGTACCACAGGAAACTGGGAGAAACTTGCTTAGGCCATGCACTAAAAGTATCCAATACTCATAGCCCAGGAAAGAAGGCAGCCTAATAGACACAAGACAAACTCCTTTAGCTGGAATATGTTGGAACACTGTAAGTCGTAACTGCCCAGGTACTAATTCAGCATTCGTCCTGACCCAATCTCACCTTTAAAAGATTTTCCTGTATTGATTGACTTAACAATATGTAGAAAAATTATAGATATGTAGAGATAAATGGAATATATATGGATAGGTAGAATTATCTAGAGAGATGTATGAAGAGATTACTTGACATTTTCCCTCTGAGAGACTCACAGTAAACTATCTTTCAGTTCCTCTATTTGTAGGAATTCACACCTTTCTTAAAACAGCTCTAGCCAAAAAGAACAAATTTTGAGTTTTCAATCAAACAATACTTTGCCTCAATTTAAGAAGACTAAAAGGAACGAGTTTCTCTGGCTTTCTCTGTTTTTCAGAGTAATATTGTTGCAGGTAGGCATGAGGAGGGCAGGAGAGGGCTCTTTCCCACCCACTAGGAATGTGGGCGATGGTTCAGAAGTTACCACATTGCCTCTCTAAGAGTGATAAATTGGCAACCACACCAGGGAGAGCCCGTTTCCTGATGGTGCACACCTGTTGCACTAAAGTGCTAACTGAATGCAGATTCCAGAGAGATGCAACTTCCGGGACATGTGCCTTCAGAGACAAAATGGCAGAGTATGACCTTCTGGGTACACTCTATCTGAAAAGGGAAGCAAGCCTCAGATGGACATGCGTGCAATTTCCTAAACACCCTGCATGTGCTCACCTCCCAAGGGTAAAGAGGGCACTGCACATGCAGGAAGCCCACCCTAACCGAAGAATTATGGGAAAGGGGCCAGCCTATAAAGTCCTAGGATCAAGGTTAAACACTGCCTTTGACCTTCACATGCCCACATGCATTTCTTCCAAGTGTAGTTTCCTCTCTTTCCTGTTCTAAAACCTTTTTAAATAAATTTCCACTCCTGCTCCTCAGTCTCTTTTTCTGTTTTATACTCCTCAGCTTAATTCTTTCTTCTAAGGAAGCAAGAACCGAGGTTTCTGCAGACCCATACGGATGCACTGCCGGTAACTCAGCTATCTTCCACTGGTAACATATTGGGTGCCATGAGACTCAGCTACCTGCCACCCCTAACAAGATGAGGGAAAATTTTTTCCCCTTTCATTGCATCTATTTTGCTGAGTAAACTGTCTCTTTTGTCCTGGAGACCTTCCTGCAATCTAGACTGTGTTGATTGTGTCCCTGTTTTTTAATATGTTCCTTGGACCTCTATATTTTCCGCAAGTGGTAATTAAATTTAGGGGCTTGGTCAAATTCAGTTTAATACTTTTGGTGATACTTTTTTGTTGGAGTATTTGTGTACTTCCATACAGAGATGCATGATGTCTGGCTATTTCTTTAACAGTAGCAGACATTTGTGATCTTTGCCTACATCATTCATTCTGCTGGGGTTTAAAAATGGTGACATTCAGTGACAAAGCGAGACTCCGTCTCACAAAAAAAATGGTGATATTCAAATTCCATTATTCCTCTATCATTCATTATCTGGGATGCATCCATAAAAAATAATTCTTTCATCAATGATATGATTTCCTCTGGGTACATATAGTATAGGAAAAGCACAATAAATGCCTGACTCTTTGCATTTACTGGTTTTCAAAACCATGAGCTGGTTCTCTAGAATCCTCCAAAGGTAAGCAGCGAGGTAAGTTTCTTCCTTGTTTTTGTTTTAGGATCATCATTATGAACTCCAGGATTTTTAGCAGATGCTGCTGCTGTCCTGGGCTCACCTCGGTGGAGTGCTGTACAGTGTTGATGCTTACTGGCAGCTTCTCACATCACCGCCCTTTTGCTTCTTTGAGAGCTTTCTCCAAAGCTACAGGAACTTGCTGAGCCTGCCTGTGGGGAGCCCAGAAACGACAGAGATTCCATGCCTCAAAAGACAATCTTTAATCATGAGGGGTGCTTCACCTTTCCTTGGCGGGACAATTTTCAGAGACATGCTACATCATTTAGGGGAGGTCTCTCAAGTCCCTGATGCACATTTTGCCATTCTTCCTTCCCTGTCTTGCTTTCTTTGCCATCTAACTTGTGTTGTTTCTTGGGATCACCTTTTAAGTAAACCACCAGCATTCAATTCATTGTCTCATGGTCTTCTTTTGGGATGTGCCCAAATTAAGATACATTTAACTATGTTTGATGACTTTTGATCTATTGCAATTATTACCCTTATCGACTTAAATCATCCCCATCTTTGGTCAGTTGGAGTGCATTCAGCTGGCTTCTGAGTCCTTTTGACATGACACTGGTTAGCTTTGATAATTTTCTTTTTTCTGGCATTACAAGATGTTTCAGTCTCATTTTGTATATTTCCTTTCTCAAACTTGTGATCAACCATTTCTCCAAAAACTCTTTGTTTTTATTTCTTGATGTAGGAAATAGTATTTAGAGACCACAGTCTTGGCAGTAAGGATGTTTATTGCTACTGGATTGATCATTGTTTCTATGTCTTTTCAGGAGACAAATTAAAACTTTTCTGTTTCTTTGCATGTCTTGTAACTTTTTGTTGAAAAAATAGGCGTTGTAAAAAATATAATGTGGTAAATCTGAAAATCAGATTCCCCACATCAAGCACATTTTTTATTTTTTTCGAGATGGAGTCTTGCTCCATCACCAGACTAGAGTGCAGTGGCACAATCTTAGTTCACTGTAACCTTCACCTCCCAGGTTCAAGCGATTCTCCTGCCTCAGCCTCCTGAGTAGCTGGGAGGACTACACGCATGCATCACCATGCCAAGCTAATTTTTTTTTTGTATTTTTAGTAGAGACAGGGTTTTACCATGTTGAAACCCTCCTCACCTCGTGATCTGCCTTCCTCGACCTCCCAAAGTGCTGGGATTACAGGCGTGAGCCACTGCTGTAATGCTTGAGCCACCTGGCCCAAGCATTTTTCTTTTGTTGCTGCTTATTCTTATTTCTGCTGCTGTGTACTTAGTGACTTTTCTGGACTAATTCTGTAAAATCTGTATTCTTTGTCATGTGTGGCCCCTGAAGTCTCTGCTTGTTTCACTTACTGGTCAGCTAATGACTGGACAGAAATGTTTCCATACCTGAACTAATTAACCTCTTAACCCCTGCTGAGAACTCTGTGTGTTTGGGCATACCTTCAGTGCTCCAGCGGACATTTTGCAACACTGCTGTTGCCTTCATTCCTGCCCATGCAAAGCTCCAGGGTCACCTAGAGCCTTCTCTTCCTTTCCTGGTCATATGCACAGACCGGCACAAGCACGTGGCCTTCTACACTCCATGGAATATGTTGTAGTTTTTCAGAGCTCTATTCCCAATTTTCAAAGGCTCATTCCATTACTGGGTATATACCCAAAGAACTATAAATCATTCTACTATAAAGACACATGTACACATACGTTCATTGCAGCCCTATGTACAATAGCAAAGACCTGGAACCAACCCAAATGCCCATCAATGATAGACTGGACAAAGAAAATGTGGTATACATACACCATGGAATACTACGCAGCCATAAAAAACGATGAGTTCCTGTCCTTTGTAGGGACTTGGATGAATCTGGAAACCATCATTCTCAGCAAACTGACACAAGAACAGAAAGTCAAATGCTGCATGTTCTCACTCATAGGTGAGTGTTGAACAGTGAGAACACATGGACACAGGGAGGGGAGCACCACACACTGGGGGCAGTTGGGGGGTAGGGGAGGGACAGCAGGGAGTAGGGAGGGAGGGGAGGGGAGGGAGGGATAACATGGGGAGAAATTCCAGATATAGTATGCACCTAAAGTTAAATAAATAAATTTTTTTTTAAAAGGCTCATTCCTCAGTTTTTCCTTTTAAATTTTTAGTCACCCTCTTCTTAGTTCCTACTGGTAACGCTATCTTGGGCAGCTGCATTGTTCAACAATTGTTGTTGATCATTTTTTAACAGATCTCCTGGAGCCACGGTTGTTCACACAGCATAAGCTCTCTGTCAGGTCACATAAGGAATGCTCTGATAGTGAATCTTTCCACAAAGTTTTCAGACAGGTCAAATAGTGACAGTTCTCCAGCAATAAGTTTCTTGGGAGCCCCAAACATGTTCTGCCTCCTCCAGTGCCTACCAAGCTGCTAGTTTTCATAGCTATTAGAGTTGTGAGGCTGTTACATGGTAACCACAGGGTAGGTGTTAGAGGAATGAGATTATGGCAAATTAAAACATAAAGCTTAGGGCCAGGCACAGTGGCTCACACCTGTAATCCCAGCACCTTGGGAATCTAAGGTAGGAGAATCACTTGAGCTCAGGAGTTCAAGACTAGCCTGGGCAACATAGCAAGACCTCATCTCTACTAAAAACAAAAATTAAAGGAAAAATAATGTAGCTAGGCATGGTGGCACATGCCTGTAAATTCCAGCTGCTCTGGAGGCTGAGGTGGGAGGATTACTTGAGCCTGGGAGAATGAGGCTGCAGTAAGCTGCGAACACACCTCTGTCCAGCCTGGGCAGTCTCAAAAAATATTAAAAAATAAAACAAAGCTTGCTGTTCAGCCATATTTCTTGAATAAAGACCCTCAAATTGCTGCATGCTTTCAGTTTCCAGAATTCTGAAAACATTTACTTTTGGCAGCTTTTGACATTGTTCTCACTATTTATAGAGACGAAGAATCTTGGAGGGCCCTACTTCACCTAAGAAATTGGAACACTGTTTAAATGAAAAAATATATCAAATTAATACTAATACCTAAAATACTGGATTTTTACTTAAGCTTATTGATAGCTACCTCATTGATTTCACTTAACCTCCCTTCTCCCTTGTCAAAAATCCTGTTCTCAGTAATATCATCCAAATTATCATTTTGCAACCGGGCATAGTGGCTCATGCCTGTTATCTCAGCAGTTTGGGGGGCTGAGGCAGAAGGATCGCTTGAGTCCAGGAGTTTGAGACCAGCCTGGCAACGTGGTGAGACCCCTTCTCTACAAAAAGATACAAAAATTAACCAGGTGTGCTAGTGTGTGCCTGTAGTCCCGGGTACTTGGGGGGCTCAGGTGGCAGGATCACTTGGCCCTGAGAAGCAGAGGCTGTAGTGAGCAAAGGTGGCACCACTGTGCTTCAATCTGGGCAACAGAGCAGGACCCTGTCTCAAAAAAATATTTACATATACACATATCTAAATTTTGCTTTATCCTTCCATGCATACACAACAGACTTAGAATAACAATACCAATATTGCTGCCAATAAGATAATCACTGAAAATGCTTTACAATATTTTACACTTCCTTTTGTCCTTAGAGTTTATCTCACTGGGAATATAGAGTCAAAGTACTGGGGTTTAGAGTCAGTTTGAAAAGGCTCTCTCAAAATTGAGGCATGAAAAACCATTTAAAAGATCAACGAATCCAGGAGTTGTGTTTAATTTTTTCAAAAAAAAAAAAAATGAGATAGGTAGGCCACTAGCTAGACTAACAAAGACTAAAAGAGAGAAGATCCAAATAAACACAATTAGAAATGATGATGGGAATGTTTACTAGTGACCCCACAGAAATAAAACAACCATCAGAAACTGCTACAAACAACTCTACACACACAAACTAGAAAACCCAGAAGAGATGGATGAATTCCTCAACACATACACCTAAGACTGAGCCAGGAAGAAACTGATTCCCTAAAGAGACCAATAACAAGCTCTGAAACTGAATCAGTAATAGTCTGCTAATCAAAGAAAAGCCCAGAAGCTGATGGATTCAAAGCTGAATTCTACCAGATGTGCAAAGAAGAGCTGGTACCTTTCCTACAGAAACGATCCCAAAAAATTGAGGAAGAGGGACTCCTCCCCAACTCATTCTATGAAACCAGTGTCATCTTTATACCAAAACCTGGCAGAGACACTACAAAAAAAGAAAACAATATCCTTGAATGTCAATGTAAGAATCCTCAATAAAATAATTGCAAACTGAATCCAACAGCGTACCTAAAAGCTAATGCATCATGATCAAGTAGGCCCCTAGATGCAAGGTTGGTTCAACATACACAAATCAATAAATGCGATTCATCACATAAACAGAACTAACGACAAAAACCACATGATTATCTCAATAGACAGAAAGGGCTTTCAATAAAATTCAACACCCCTTTATATTAAAACTTCAAAACCCCTTTATATTATAAACTAGGTATTGAGGGAACACACCCCAAAATAGTACGAGCATTATAGTGAATGGGCAAAAGCTGGAAGCATTCACCTTGAAAACTTGCACAAGACAAGGATGCCTTCTCTCATCACTTTTATTCAGCGTAATACTGGAAGTCCTAACCAGAGCAATCAGGCAAAAGAAAGAAATAAAGGGCATCCAAATAGGAAGAGAGGAAGTCAAACTATCTCTGTTTGTTGATGACATGATTCTATATCCAGAAACCCCCAGGCCGAGCGTGGTGGCTCACACCTGTAATCCGAACACTTTGGGAGGCTGAGGAGGGTGGATCACCTGAGGTCAGGAGTTTAGACCAGCCTGGGCAACATGATGAAACCTCATCTCTACTAAAAATACAAAAAAAAATAGCCAGGCATGCTGGTGGGCACCTGTAATTCCAGCTACTTGGGAGGCTGAGGCAGGAGAATTGGTTGAACCTGAGAGGCAGAGGTTTCTGGGAACTAAGACAATGCAACTGCACTTCAGCCTGGGCAAAGAAGTGAGGCTCCATCTCAAAAAAGAAAAAAGAAAACCCCATAGTCTCGGTCCAAAAGCTCCTGTAGCTGATAAACAACTACTTAAGCAATATTGTAGGATACAAAATTGATGTACAAAAATCACTAGCATTCCTATACCCCAACAACAGCCAAACTGAAAGCCAAATCAGAAAGGCAATCCCATTCATAATTGCAAAAAAAAAAAAAAAGTATAAAATACCTAGGAATGCAGCTAACCAGGGAAGTGAAATACCTCTGCAATGAGAATTACAAAACACTGCTCAAAGAAATCAGAGAAGATACAAATGGAAAAACATCCCACGCTCACGGATAGGAAGAGTCAATATCATTAAAATGGCTATACTGCCCCAAACAATTTACAGATTCAATGCTATTCCTATCGAAATACCAACACATTCTTTACAGAACTATTAATAGAAAAAACTATTTGAAATTCATATGGAATCAAAAAAGAGTCCAAATAGCCAAGGCAATCCTATGCAAAAAGAACAAAGCTAGAGGCATCACGTTACTGACTTCAAACTATACTAGAAGATTACAGTAACCAAAACAGCATGATACTGCTACAAAAACAGGCACATACACCAATGAAACAGAACATATAGCCCAGAAAGAAGGCCACGCATCTACAACCATCTGATCTTCGACAAAGCTGACAAAAACAAGCAATGGGGAAAAGACTCCCTATTCAATAAATGGTACGGGATAACTGGCTAGCCATATGCAGAAGATTGAAGCTGGACCCCTTCCTTATACCACACACAAAAATCAACCAAGATAGATTAAAGACTTAAATGTAAAACCCAAAACTATAAAAACCCTGTAAGACAACCTAGGCAATACCATCCTGGACATAGAAACAGGCAAAGATTTCATGACAAAGACACCAAAAACAATCACAAAAAAGCAAAAATTGACAGGTGAGATCTAATTAAACTTACAAGTTTCTGCACAGTGAAATAAACTATCAAGAGTAAATATACAACCTACAGAATGGGAGAAAATATTTGCAAACTGTGCATCTGACAAAGGTCTAATACCCAGCATCTATAAGGAACTTAAATTTATAAAAGAAAAACAATCCCATTAAAAAGTGGGCAAAGGACATGAACAGACAGACACTTCTCAAAAGAAGACATACTTGTGGCCAACAGGCATATGAAATAAAGCTTAATATCACTGATCATTAGAGAAATGCAAATCAAAACCACAATGAGATACCATCTCACACTCGCCAAAATGGCTATTGTTAAAAAGTCAAAAGACAACAGATGCTGCCAAGATTGTGGAGAAAAGGGAACACTTACACACTGTTGGTGGGAATGTAAATTAATTCAACCATTGTGGGAAGCAGTATGGTGATTCCTCAAAGAACTAAAAGCAAAACTACCATTCAACCCAGCAATCCCATTACTGGGTATATATCCAGAAGAGGAGAAATCATTCTACCATAAAGATACATGCATGTGAATGTTCATCATGCACTCTTCACAATAGCAAAGACATAGAATCAACCTAAATGTCCATCAATGACAGACTGGATAAACAAAATGTGGTACATATACACCATGGAATACTATGCAGCCATAAAAAAAGAATAAGATTATGTCTTTTGCAGGAATGCAGATGAGGCTGGAGGCTTCTTAAAAAACTTTTTTTCTTTTTTCTTTTTTTTTTTTTGAGACAGAGTCTCACTGTGTCACCAGGCACCAGGCTGGAGTGCGGTGGTAGGATCTCGGCTCACTGCAACCTCCACCTCCCAGGTTCAATCAATTCTCCTGCCTCAGCCTCCCCGGAGCTGGGACTACAGGCACACACCACCACGCCCAGCTAATTTTTGTATTTTTAGTAGAGACGGGGTTTCACCATGTTGGCCAGGATGGTCTTGATCTCTTGACCTCATGATCCACCCGCCTCGGCCTCCCAAAGTGCTGGGATTACAGGTGTGAGCCACCGTGCCCAGCCTAAAAAACTAACTTTTAACTAATTAATGCAGGAACAGAAAACCAAATACCACATGTTCTCACTTATAAGTGGGAGCTAAATAAGAACTTATGAACACAAAGAAGTAAACAGCAGGCACTTGGAGTCTACCTGATGAGGGACGGTGGAAGGAGGGAGAGGAGCAGAAAAGATAACTATTGGGCCCTGGGCTTCATACCTGGGTAATGAAGACACACGTACAACGAACCCCCATGGCATCTGTTTACCAATGAAACAAGCTTTCGCATGTATCCCCAAACCTAAATGTTAAAAAAAAAAAAACAATGAAACTAAAAAGAAAAAAAACTCTATGTGGATTTGCCTCTATGTTGATAGGCAATGAGATTTGTTTAATTTCACTTTTGTTTTTTAGGAGTTGATTTTTAAAATTTAATCTTGATGTTTTGGTTGTTTAGTTTTTAATTTTTTGTTTGTTCCAAGACAGCGTCTTGCTCTGTAGCCCAGGCTGCAGTGGTGCGATCTCAGCTCCCTGTACCCTCCGCCTCCTGGGTTCAAGTGATTCTCCTGCCTCAGTCTCCCAAGTAGCTAGGACCACAGGCACCTGCCACCACGGTTGGCTAATTTTTGTACTTTTAAGTAGAGATGGGGTTTCACCATGTTGGCTAGTCTGGTCTCAAACTCCTGGTCTCAAGTAATCTGCCCACCTTAGCTTCCCAAAGTGCTGGGATTACAGGCATGAGCCACTGCAGCTGGCCCTAATTTTGCTTTATAAATAGGTAAAATATAATGCAAACTTCCATGGTCAAATCTACAGAACAAAGTGTGTTCGAATAATTGTAACTACTATCCCTATTCCCTTTGTACATTTCCTCCTCTTCCAAGCATAAACATTTTTTAAGTATAATCGTTTCTTCCTGCCTTGCTATATTGTATCATTAATATAAGTAAATATGTTTATGAGTATATCTTTTGGTATTTAGAAAGGTTTCTATTTGTGTTTTAACCATTACCTTTATACTAATACCTTTACTTAATACATTTAGAGCTCTGATCTTTCCCTGTTGTGTATTGGTTTCTACCATAGCATTCCTCACCATCCAATTCAAAGTAATGTTTTATTCCCAGTTAATATCTACAAGGTAATCAGTGAACTTAATTAATTGTTCATATACTCACTCTATTCTTCCCCCAGTTTTTTATAGTTGTATTTTATTATAGTGCCAGAACACCCAGCCGTCATGCACCATACTTACACACATGCTTTTAGAATCTTCTTTTAGATTTCATTCTATAGACAAATAGACATTTAATGCTCACCAATAGTCTTTATGTCAATGTCTCTCCAGTCATTTTGTTATCTGAAAATTCTTCTTCAGCAGATTCCCAAGGGACGATTTTTGAAATACTGTTTCCTGAATTTTCACATTTCAAGATAATTTGTCTGAAGGCTTTATAATTTAATGTCAGTTTGATTAAAGTCTTTGATTCACATTTTATTTTCTCTCCTGGCATAAACCATTGCAGCCAAAAAAAAAAAAAAAAAAGTATGATGGTAATTGACTTTTCTTTCTCTAAGTGTCTGGTTCTTTTGTATGAATATCCAAAGAATTTTTTTCCTTTAAATTCCAGTAATTTTACAAGACTATCTCTCATTGAATTCTGTTCTGAGTCATTTTCCCCCAGATATACAATATATCATTTCAAGATGTCACGTTGAGGTTTATATTTTAAGGTCAGTTTTATTATAGTTTTTAGCATTTACTCTTTGCCATTGATTGGTTTTCTTTTTCAGGACCTCCTATTTTACAAATATTTGAACAACTTTGGATGTCTTTTAAACTGTTACTTTCTCTCAAATTCTCTCTTCATGCTGTTTTTATTTTTAAAATTTTTCCTTCTTTTAATCTCCTTTTTAAAAATGAATATATTTATTTATTCTAGTATTCCATGAAGTTTAATCTTAATTTCTGAAATGATTTTTTAAAATTTATTTTTCTAAAGGTAGTTCTGTTACCTCTATTTTGGAATATTTCTATTTTCCAAACACATCATTTCTGAGTTCTTCTACCTTTGATTTCTGTTGTTTTTTCTACATCTTTTTATCATTTTCATATCTTATTTTAGCTTGTTTTAAAATATTAGGTTATGGTTTTCATCTCTCTTGTGGACATGTCTTTCTTATATACTTTCATTTTCTAGAGGAATCTTATTCTGCTTCTTATTACATTTTTTTAAATAAGAACTTTGTATGGATACTTATCATGGTCTTTTTTCCTGTGGCTATGTTTCAGTGAAATAAATTTTCTTTTTTTTCTTTTGCAAAGGCTGAACAGCCAAGGATATATTTTCCAGCTTCATATCTCCAGAACTTCCTGTTTGGTTGTTTGTGATGAGAAATGTGGCCTTAAGACTTTCTAAATATGAGCTTCTGCACCATCCCCTGCTTTTCTTCTCTCCTTCCTTCCTTTGTCCCTATTGTGCTTTTCTGCACAATTTTCATTCTGCTCTCAGTACTTGTTCCTCGGTGTAGTACTAAGCAAGCTTAGTAGGAGAAGAATTTGCAGCAGAGATGGTATGTAGCTCATAAAGCCTAAAATATTTACTGTCTGGCCCTTTCCAGAAAAGTTTGCCAACCCCTGTTCCACAGATGACTCTATCTTTTCTCTGAAGAGCGCCTCCCGACTCTGTGCGGTCTAAGTGGTGCTGTCAATCTCTGTGCACCATCACCGCTAGTGAGATGTGTTCCTAGGAGGGGTTAATAAATGAAGCCTTCTCTGCAGCTGATATATAGATATTAGGAGAGAGATTTTTCTATGGGGTCACTTAGCACCAGATTGTAAATCTCAGGTTGCTGGTAGCCACTTTTCTTAGCCATGTGGAGGAAGCCTATTTGCAATGGGAGAAAGTGGGTCTACGTTGTGAAGCCAGTTGGGGTGATTAATGAAATCTCTGACTCTAGCTAAAGCAGCTGCATCCTTGGACTTTGCAGCTACATGATCCAACGCATTCATTTTCTGCTTGAGCTAGTGTGAGGAGCATTCTGATGCCACAACCCAAAAAACCCAGACTAACACAGCTGTATACATGAAATCACATGTGCATGACCATTGAAATTATTTTTCTCAAATTATTCCCTACTAAGGCTTTTTTTTTTTTTTACTATAAGAGAATTTAAAACTTTAAAAAGAAATAAAAACAGGGGAGGAAGGAGAAATTACTTTGCCTGTGAGCAAGAGAATACCTTACCTAAGATTTGCTAAATTAGTCTAAATTTTTAAAAGGCTTGCAATGACTAGGCTGGGCATGGTTGTGCACACCTGTAACCTCAGTGCTTCGGGAGGCTGAGACAGGAGGATTGCCTGAGGTCAGGAGTTCAAGACCAGCCTGGGCAATGTAGCAAGACCCCATTTCTACAAAAAATAAAATAAATTAGCTGGGTGTAGTGGTGCGCCCCTATAGTCCTAGCTACTGAGGAGGCTGAAGCGGGAGGATCCCTTGAGAGCCTGAGAGTCCGAGGCTGCAGTGAGCTCCAGCGGGGTGACAGAGTGAGACCCTGACTCTTTGAAAAAAAAAAAGTATGCACAAAATAAGTTCAGCTTGTGATTTATAAATAATATTGAAAATAATTTGGTTTAATGCAAATAAATAACATCGCATTTTGATAGGCCAGGGCTGGTAGAGTTTGAATTAGAACACATAAATTACTATTGTAGTGGAGTGGAACTTACCAGAAATATCAGTGGAGCTTTTTCAAAACCCAGATTTGAAAAGGCCACACTGGAGACCCACTGGGATACCTGTGATAAATAGAAAAGCTTGAGAATTACTACTCCAATACGGTCCCTTCACCTTTAAAAAATGTGTATTTTATGTTTTGCTTAATTTGTGATATTCTTAAAGTTCAAAGTCCTTATTCCTAAATAAGTTATCTCTAAATATATATTCATACCACCACCAGATGGTTCATCAATACCTCAAAACTATTTTTCAGTTGACTACACCTAGTGGTAGCAAGCACCTGGGGAAATCCTGTAGCTCTATTAGATCAAGGTCAGATCCAAAACAAAAATGAACCATCGCTAGGATATCAGGAAGGCATAGAAGCAAACATTAGAGATTTATTAAGATATTTTATTAAAATATCGGGGCAACAATCTTTTTATCTTGAACAAGAGAGTGAACAGAAATCTGTCCCAGATAAATAATTTAGGATTGGCTTTAATTAGCTCCCGATGTGATTCTCTGGACACTAAAATCACTCATGTGTAGGCACTGCAGACGCCAGGCCCTCTGGCACCTGAAAGCAAGCTCCTTTCTCTCCTCATTAGAATGACTGAAAGGACTGCCAAACGCTCTCTTAGACTAGAGCAGGGCTCTCTTAGACTAGAGAGGCCCCGCACAGTGAGAAACTCACTTTGCAAACCACAGGGGTGGAACGGAGGCTGTGGGTCTGTGGAAAGGGCCCGGCTGGCCATACAAGTGGGAGCCCCCAGGCCTCAGGTCCACATCTGAAAGGGAGAGCCCATCCTTGGTCTACCAACGATTACACCTGTCATTTGTCAATACGCAGTGCTTTTGTTCTGCTTAATGCTGGAAGGGAGGTACACGAGAAAGAGCAGGCCAGGAGGGAATAAACCCCTGGCACTTTCTTTTCTTGCAGTTCATTACATAACTGTCTTTTGTCCATTTTTTTCTTTAAGTCTCTGAAATGGAAGGGGACCTAGTTCTTGCTTTGGATGACAGAGAGGATCCAAATGATGGCTGCCATTCTGTGTTTTGCTTAACTCATTCCAAAAGCACACATGCACTTAGAAGATTTTTTCTTCTAAGAAATGAATGTGGCCATTTTCCAGGCAGCTCTATAAAGCAGTGAAAAATCAGAACTTGGGTCACAGATTAGGAAAGGAATTCTTTGAATAACCCCTCTTGGCTTTCCCACAACATCCTGTCCCCAGTCACCTCCTAGAAGCTCAAGGCAACTTGCAGCGAGAGTCTTCTTATACGTGTCCTATCTTAACCCAGCCTAGGAGGAGAACCAGGAGTTACCAGTGCAGCAGCAATAGTAGTAACTAGGAGCGACAAACCACTTTCACAAACATTGTCTTATTTGCTCTCACAGCAATCCTATGAAGAATGAGCACAAGTACTATGGTCTTCATTCTGTGGACCAACAGACTGAGATTCTGAAAAGTTAAGGTAGTAATTGAGAGAGCAGGCACTTGAAATTCAAGTCTTTTACCTATAACTCAAGTAAAAGAGCCTATATCACTCTACTAGTTAGTTACAGACCCTGAAGTTGACTGGCTAAATAACTAGGAGTACCAGAGAAGTCTGTCTCTCAAATGTTGATAGGAGCCTGGAGCTAAGTAGCTGGTGTTATTCCCAGGGCTGCCTTTTGGAAGATGCAGTGGCTTTGTTCTGTCACGCTCCAGGGAGCTCAGAAGTGACGGAATGGGGACATGGATTTTAACCTAACAAAGATCGGCCTCATGCTTATAGTCATCAATTTTATACCTCAGAAGTGGTGAAATGGTCATGCAGAGATGGCTTAAAAATGCAGCAGACAGCTGGGCGTGGTGGCTCACACCTGTAATTCCAGTACTTTGGGAGGCTGAGGCAAAAGGATTACTCGAGTTCAGGAGTTTGAGACTAGCCTAGTCAACCTAGGGATACCCCCAACTCTACACAAAATTTAAAAATTGGCTGGATGTGGAAGTGCATGCCTATAGTCCTAGCTACTTGAGCGGCTGCGGTAGGAGGTCAAGGCTGCAGTGAGCTACGATCATGCCACTGCACCCCAGCCTGGGTGACAGAACAAGACCATTTCTTTAAAAAAAAATGTGGCAGGCTGTTGTACAGGAGATCCAAGTCAGTCAGGGGCTTAGGAAAACCTCAGGGCTCAGCCAGCCCCAAGATTTCTATGAGTTCCTGGCAAAGCAGAGAGGAAGAAAGCAGAAGTAATGATTCAGTGGGGATGCTGGCTGTAGTTTTCCTCTAGAAGGTGAACCAGAGAATAAAGAACAGATTTTTCTTTATTTTGCAAGACCCAGATAGGAAGTGTAGAAGGGAATACAGTAAGATTTAGTAAAATTGGAGTTAGAAACAAAAAGAATTGTGGGAACAAGCAAGTAAGAAGGAGAAGAAAGGAAGGAATGTGTTATGTTTCCTTTGAGAAAATCATTTGTCAGGATAGTACATCTCAAATCTGATAACAGCTGATAAACTCACCTTTGAGTATTCCATAAAAACATAACCTGATTTTAAAAAATCAAAACCTATTTTTAGTTCACTTCTTCCATGCAGAGATATTTACACAAGCATTACACCTGGTATTATGGGTTGAATTGTTTCCTCCAGAAAAGATATGTTGAGTTCCTAACTGCGAGTATCTCAGAATGTGACATTATTCAGAAAAAGGGTATTTACAGAGGTAATAAAGTTGAAGTGAGGTCATTAGGAGGGACCCTAATCCCATGTAACTGGCGTCACAGACAGGGAATTTGGACACGCACAGGGAGAACGCCACATGAAGATAGAGGCAGACGCCAGGTGATGCATGTACAGGCCAAGGAAGGCCAAAGATTGCCTGAAAACCGCCAGAAGCCAGGACAGGGGCCTGGGACAGGGTTTCCCTTGCAGCCCTAAGGAGGAAGCAGCCCTGCGGACACCTTGATCATGGACTTCCAGCCTCCAGGACTGTGAGGCAATGTGTTTCTGTTGTTTAAGCCACCCAGCCTGGGGTACTTTGTTACAGCAACCTAAGTACACTAATCCAACTGGCTATTCGAGTTTCACCTTTCCTGGCTCCATGCTTTCCAGGTAAAGGCCTGGAGTGCTCTGAAACTGTGACACTCAAAAGGCAAGGAGAATCCAACGAGTTGGAACAGGAAGTAATCACAGAGGTCATCAATTGTAACTTGTTTTATAGAGATGAAAACTGAAGTTGAGGAGCAGTGAGTGACCTGCCTGAGTTTTCACCATGCAGAGCCATGACTTAAAAGAACCCCTATTCATCAGAAATCACCTCTGAAATCATTGGCTGGAGAAAGCCCAGAGCCAGAGCACCATAAGATCTCCCCACAAAAACACTCCTATGAGGCTTAGAAAATCCTCCTAACTATATCATTTGAGCCACATTTTACCATGTCACCCACAAGGGTGAAAGCAAGTTTGGGGGATGACTCTATGACATCCAGACACCTTCTCACTTCCCATTTAGCTTTGAGCTGGCACGTTAACCACAACTGCCAGCTCACATTCATTCTAGCTGCCATGTTTTAGGAAGCACAGCAATGGTTCACAGTCCCTTATCCAAATTCTTGAAGCCCAGTGTTTTTGGAATTAAAAATTTTTCAGATTTTAAGAAGTACGGCCCATTATAAATTATATTATAAATTAACTCCCTAGGAAGGGTCTGCAGCTATCTTTTAATCAACAAAATGCATTAATATTTAGAAAGTGGAATTAATAATGATTATAAGTAGTTTTAAGTCAAGAATTCCTTCCAAATAGTTTCAGATTAACTCAGGACAGGTGTTGCTCTCAAGTGAGTTACTCAAAATCTTAGTTTCAAAGCTTTCAATATTGCAGTCATGAACCATTGTGGTTCCCCATTTCACAGGGGCAAACTGATGGCCAAGAAGGCTAGGTATCTTACTCGCGCAGTCTGGCTCTAAAGGCCACAGCCTAATTACCACCCATTGTTACATTGCCTCTTCAACCTTAACCCTAACCAAGAGTGGCAGGCTGGTGCCTGTTAAACCATACGGATAGAAATCAGAACAGGAGCTGTTGAACAGAGTAGACAAAGCCGAAGAGGAGATGTGATCATCTTCTTCAGATAGCTGTCTTCTTCTCAAATTCTTTCCCTAAGGCCATTTTAAACAGGGGACACTGGGCTACCAAGGACACTAAGAACAATCTTGCAAGGAGAAAGAGGTCTTGAGGTTCTGAGCAATAAGAGTGAGAGGTATGCAAGGGATGAGCACAGCTTAATCCTAATCTTTGCCAAGGAAAGCAAAGGAAAGCTGTGAGTGTCAACAGCCTCAGGTCTTTATCTTTTAGTTTGTCCATTCATCAAACACTCACTGGATGCCGACTTTGTGTACACTGCAATCAGTGCTGGGAAATGCCAGAGAACCAAGCGCCCCTGGCTAGCAAAGCCTTCTGCAAGCCTGCTCCCGGCTGCCTTTCTGACCTCTTCTCTCCCTCTTACATTCTTTCCCTCTCTTTCACTAAATCCAGCCAAACGAGCCCTTCATGCCACAAACCCTCCAAGATCTTCCCGTACATCGGGACCTTTGCCCTTGCAGTTTCCCTTGCAGGCATTTTCTGCTACCAGCTCTTCCCGTGGCTGACTGCTCCATCATACAGGCCTCAGCTTATCCATCGTTTCCTTAGTGGGATTTCCCTAACCACCCAGTGGGAAGAGCCGCCCAGTCACTCAGGTCCTCATTGCCTTAATTTTCATCTTTGCACTTATTCGTATCTACTGTTTTTTCTGTTTTTCATTTGTTTACTTTCTCTCCCTATTGAATACAACTTGCTGGGATCCGGAACCTGATCTGCTTCGCAGTCCTGCTGAATTTTCAGTGTTTCAAATAGTGCCTAGCACATAGTAAGTAGTCTATAAATATTTATTGAATAAATTAACAAGCAGGTAAGTGAGCTTATATCTGGGGTTTATGTTAGCTTGTTTTGTTTTGTTTGAAAGCCTGAAGCAGTAGACTAAACAGGAGGTGGGTATGTGGCTGGGATGGCTACCTGTTCAGCAACGTCCATATTCCCGCCTTTAAAAAACAGCACTCCTGTATTTTAGCTAAGAATATGTCCGGCCAGCTCAAGTGTACTTCTCTTGGCATCTTTACCATGTGGATTTGGTCACAATGGATGAGAATGAGCTGCGCCATTTCCGAGTCATGTCCTGAAAAGAAATTTACTTCCTCCCCTCCCCTGGCCTTTATCCCCCTCCCCGCTACCTAAATGATGCCAGGATCCAAAGCAACCCCATTGGAGCCAAAGATGGAAATCCTGTGTTGATGATGTCAGCTGTGAGCAGTTTACTTCTGGGTTATTACATGGAGAAAGTAAACTCCCATTTTCTTTACGTCATTATATTTGGGGGTTTCTTAGTCACAACAGCTAGGCCAGTACCCTACACCTAATAGAAGTTTTTAAGTCTTTTTCAACAATTTAGAGTGTTTTTGCTGCATCTTGTCTGCCTCTGCCAGAAACTACTACCAAAATATTACCTTTATTTTTTATTTTAGTTTATCCTTACCGTTTGTCAAGTTAGTTTCTGTGTTCCACACCACACTGCACTGTGTGTTGCATTTCTGCAGTTGCAGAAAGAGAAAGAAAGTACATGTAATGAATGTCTACTAGACACCAGGTATTCTGCTAAATGCCTTGCCTGTAATACCTTGTTTGATTCTCCTAATAGATATGTGAGCCTGATGTCATTTTTATTTTATAAATAAGGAAACAGGCTCAGAGAGGTTAGGTGTCTTATCCAAGGTCACACAGCTTAGAAGTGGCAGAGCTGGGCTTTGAACCCAGAGGACATCTGAGCCTGCTTATTCTAATACTCTGAACTTACATCATGGTATATGCAGTGACTGAGGGTTTGCACAGGGGTTTCAAGATTTGCTTTTCTTCTGGCTATAGTTGACATCATTAATGTAATTGTGTGACTTTCACTTCACAGCTTGCTACTCTTTATGATATCTATATGTAGCCTTTTATCTCTTGGGGTCATGTTTGTTTATAAAAATTCTGGTAAAATATAAGAAAATTGACCATTTTAGCCATTTTTAACTGCACAGTTCAATGACATTAAGTACATTCACAATGTTGTTCAGCCCTCATCACTATACATCTCCAGAATTTTTTTTACCAGCCCCTGGAAAAAATATGAAACGCTTCATGAATGTTCTTGTTCTCTTTGCACAGGGACCACGCTAATCTCTCAGCCTCATTCCAATGTCGGTATATGAACTGCAAAGCAAGGGGGCCTTGTATTTAAGCCCCTGGTTTTCTAACTCTTGGCTCCGCTCCCCGTTCTCTTCCTTTCCTTCTGTGATCTGTGCCTGCGGCTCAGGAATGAATTGGAGTGTCTCAGTCACACCTGTGCCTCCTCAGGACTGTGAGAGAGAGGAAGGAGAAAGAGGCATGATGCTTCATCAGGGGGCCTGGCCTGGATCTTACCGCTGGTTTCTGCCCCCACCAATACCCAGGAGTCAGAGCAAGGACAGGAGAAGGTTCACAAACTCCCTAATTGAAATCTGAGTCATTTCTGAGTTTCTTAGTCCTTCAAAGGGTGGGTTAGGAACTGTAATTTGCTCCACATTGGAGCCACCAAGATGAGACTGGGGCTGGGCATGGTGGCTTACACCTGTTATCCCAGCACTTTGGGAGGCGGAGATGGGAAGATCACTTGAGGTCAGGAGTTTGAGACCAGCCTGGCCAACATAGTGAAACCCCGACTCTACTAAAAAAATACAAAATTAGCCAAGCACGGTGGTGTGCCCCTATAGTCCCACCTACTCAGTAGGCTGAAGCAGGAGAATCACTTGAACCCAGGAGGCAGAGGCTACAGTGAGCTGAGATTGCACCACTGCACTCCAGCCTAGGCGACAGAGCGAGACTCAGCCTTGAAAAAAACAAAGCAAAACAAAAGATGAGACTTAGAGTGCTACCATGTTCAGGAACAGGAGGAGAGATGGGAGTCACCAGGTCTTGCCTCATCCCCTGGGTTCACAAGGGAGGCGCCAAGGGTCTGGTCGGGGATGTAACCTGAGCACTGGTAGGAGCTAGAGAACCAGGAAGGATTCCTGACTCCTGTCCAGAGCGCTCTACCTTGACATCTACCCACAAATCTCACCCTGCCCAATACCGTCCTATCTCCTGTTACCTCTGCTTAAAAGGCTTTCTCTCCCTAACCCATGCCTCAAGCACTGTCAGCTTTTCCCGACAGAGCCATTTGATCCCATGGGTCCTTCAGACCCAGTGCTAGGGGATTAATGAACACCTTAAACAAATTGGCAGCTGTTGCGGGTATCCACTTTGCCACCCAGTTACCCAGCAGGACTGCAGGACCTGTCCCCCAAGCTGCTGGGAATGTTGGCTAGCAGCCCTCAACTGCCAGCCCGCTCTGGAATTGCCCTCACCTGAAGACAGCTGCCCCGCCTGGGTTACGCCCCCTTCCCAGGGCAGCCTGATCTCATGACAGAAGGGCCATCCGGGCTCCAAGCTCTCTACAGAGCTGCAGAGGCCAGTCATCAGCCAAGAATACACTGTGGCTTAGCTCCTCCCTCTGAACATCTGACTTACTTTCCTTCCCTCATGTGCTAACCCTGGGATGCCCATTAATAAATCTCCGGCGCATTCATCTCTCCATCAGAAACTCCTTAGGAAGCCAACCTGCAGCAGCTCCAAAATAAAAAAACAGTGATGAGCCTCTAGTGAACAAATGTTTCATGGAATGTTTACAGATGCCACATTATGTGAACTCCATTAATTGTTTAATTTAGTCCTCGTGAACATTTAAGATGTCATTACCTCTAATCACGATCTGCAGGTTGGAATTTCTCGGTTCATATAAATTCCAGCCCATATGTAATGGATGCTGACAAATAATAGCAAATTATAAATTAAATGCAGCACTTAAAGCCAAATCATTTCAAAAGCAAAGTCATTAGGGCTGGGTCCAGGGGCTCAGGCCTGTAACCCTAACACTTTGGGAGGCCAGTAAGCCAAAGGACTGCTTGAAGCCAGTTCAAGACAAGGCTGGGCGAAAAAGCAAGACCTCCGCCCTCAGCCTCCACAAACCATTTTTAAAAATTAGCTGGGTGTGGTGGCACAGGCCTGTAGTCCCAGCTACTCGGGAGGCTGAGGTGAGAGGATTGCTTGAGCCCAGCAGGCCGAGGCTGCAGTGAGCCGGGATAGCACCACTGTACCCCAGCCTGGGTGACAGAGTGAGACCCTGACTCAAAAAAAAAAAATGCCATTACATTGAACAGTATGAAACTGCTAATATCTGGCCATTTTTGACCTTTACAAATGGCAGTTTCACATGATTCAACATAATATCAAAATATTTATCAACAAAAGTTCTATGTAATTGGGGATGTATGTGTACTCTAATGTGTTAGCCTTCCAACAGTACCCATGCTAGGGCCTGTGACAATGTCAGAAACAGACTTGCCTCTTTGGAATAAAGATACTACAAGCACGACCTACACAAAAATCATGATAATGCCAAGATTTGGGGGCAAAGAAAGGAAACGGAAGCCCAGACCTAATTTCACTCTGCACGACTCATTGTACAGTTGAAGCACTTCCTGCCTCTCGAGGATTCACCCCCATCTCAAGTTCCTAGGGCCCCATTTCCTCCCTTCCAACTTTCTGCACTCATTCTCCCTTTCAGGGGCTTCCTCCTCTGCAACAAAACGTAGCTGTGAGAAGGGTCTGAGGTTCACAGGGGAGGAACCAAATTATGAACAGCTCTCCTTTCAATGAAAGGCTTTTTTTTTCTGATAATATCAGCATTTCCTAAGTGCATTATCCTTTCAGTCCCTTGTGACAATGTCCCAAACCTCTACCAATAAATTACTTGATCCACTCTCCAAAAATGGCTTTGTTCCCACGAATATTGTTGTCTATTTCTGCCATTTGACTATTTTGTTTATTGCACTGATTCAACACATAAGTAAGCATTCAAGCCTTTCATTTATACTCAATGCAGCTGCAAAAATCTAAGAGCTGGTTTAGAGAACATTAATCTCCTGCAATGTGGGTTCTCATCAGTACACTTCCCCAGGCCTGAACCTGCTACTCATCCCTCTCCCTCGCCCCCTGCAGGGTGCCTGTGAGAGGGTGCAGGGAACAAGGGGTTCTGCATCTGCTCAGGACCCCCTCCAGCAGGGGAAGCTGGAGGCCGAGCCGAGTTGGACCAGAAGAATGGCAATGACGGAGAGACCCAGGCCCTATCTTAGAGAAACTAAAGATCTTGTAGACAGGAGTACCCAACATGCAAAGCTATGCATGCTATCCCAGAAAAGGTAAGTTCCTTTAAAAAATGACTTTGGAAGCATGAGGGGAATGATTAGTGGAAAGCGAGGGCATTAAAAAGGACTCTATTTTTCTTTTTAAATTGTGTGGTCCTTTATCCAATTATGATGGCAGTACATATTCTTGGTGGAAACAAGAGAAAATCATTAACAGTTGACCTTTGAACAACATGGGTTTCATCTGCATGGCTCTACTTTTAGACACAGATTTTTTTACAATAAATAGATTGGAAAATTTTTAGAGGTTTATGACAATTTGAAAAAACTTGCGGATGAACTGCATTAACAAGTAGAGTTTATAAACAGATCTCGTCTAAAAGCCGCTAACACTGAGGCTTGGAGAGAAAAGAGAAACACCAGCTGCCAGCTTTGTGGATGTGGAAGGCCTGGACAAGTTCCCTTTTTCTGGATTGGTTTCATCAATGCCTTGTCCCTGAAGTCAGGAAGTACCCTACCTGTAAGGAACTGCCTTTTAAAGTTGTTTTGATATTGGACAATGCCGCTGACCACCCAGAACCCCATGAGTTCAACACCAAGAGCACTGAAGTAGTCCATTTGTGACTGAACACAACATCTCCAATTCAGTCTCTAGATCCGGGGTCATACAGACCCTTAAAACTCATTACACACAGTACCCTATGGAAAAGATTTGTCAGCGCAATGGACAAGAACCCCGATAGAGAACATCACAAAAGTCTGGAAGGATTACACCAACGAAGATACCATTGTTGTCATAGAAAAAGCCATGAAAGCCATCAACCCTGAAACAAATTTCTGCTGGAAAAGAAACTGTGTCCTGATGTTGTGCATGACTTCACAAGATTGACAAAAGCACCCATCAAGGAAATTTGGAAGAGATTGTGGATAGGGGGCAAAAGAAAAAAAAAGGTGGAGGGTGAAGGGTTTCAAGATCTGGATCCTGGAGAAATGTAAGAGCTAATAGATGCCATACCACAGGCACTAACAGAAGACAAGCTGATGCAGATGAGTGTCTCTGAACCAGTGCCAGAAGATGACATAGAAGCTGTGCCAGGAAACATACTGACATGAGACGATACAGCAGAAGGGTTCCAATGATTCAAGACTGCTTTTAACTTCTGTTATAACATGGACCCTTCTATAATACGGGCACTGAAACTAAAGCAAACAGTGGAAGAATTGGCGCCATAGAGAAACGTCTTTAGAGAAATGAGAAAGCAAAAAAGTCAGACAGAAATTACACATGTTCCCATGAAATCACAGCCGGCATGCTGTCTCCTGCCTCCCCTCCCACCTTCTCCACCTCTTAGGCCTCCGCTGCCCCTGAGACTGCAAAACCAGCCCTGCTCTTCCTCCTCAGCCCACTCAGTGAGAAGACGACAAGGACGAAGACCTTCGTGATGATCCACTTCTACTTTAGGAAGAGTGAATTCACTTCCTCTTCTTTATGATTCTCTCAGTATTTTTTCTTTAGTTTACTTTATGGTAAGAATATAGTATATAATACATATAGCATACAAAATATGTGTTAATCAACTGTTTATGTAAGGCTCCCAGTCAACAGTAGCCTCTTAGTGGCCACGTTTTTGGAGAGTCAAACATTATACACAGATTCCTGACTGTGCAGGGGATCAGCAATCCCAATCCCTGCATTGTTCAAGGGTCAACCTCATATACGGCACACACACACAAACACATTTAGATTATTCCAATTCTACTACCCAGAGGCAGCATCGGTAACTACTCTTTTAAAAATTATTCTACTTAATTTAACTTGGATTTGATAGGGAAAAAAATGAAATGAAACTGAAGGAATTGCTGAATTTTATAAATGTATTTCTTCAAAATAAGAACTATTAGTTATTAAGAAATTCTTCAAATAGATTACAAAAATATGAGGCTGTGAGACTGGAGTTAGCAAGTATTTTTTAGTTTATGCTTCTTAATATCCTTAAGTTTCTGGATACTAATCCTTGGATGATTGGGTAATCAAAATCAGAAGCCACAATATGTTTTAAAGAGTTCTTTTTTTTCTTTTTCTTTGAGAGAAAAAGAGAGGATGCAAATGAGAACAAAACTTTACACCTAAGTTTACTCTCAGGTTAATTCTTCAAAATAATTAATTAGGGAAAAGCTGATATATAAAGAAAAATATGCTATAAAAATGGCAAACCACTTTCAGAACTAAAAAACCACAACACCTTTGTCTTCCACAGTTTTGAGCAGATACTGGGCATGTAATAGTGTTCGGTGGATAACAGAATACATAAAAGAAAATGGTTATTATCAGTCTATATGAAAAATATAAATGGCAGCACAGCAAAAAAGGAAAATGAGAGAAATTATTTTCAACATATATAATATCCTTAACTCACAAAGAGCTATTATAAATTAGTAATACTTAAAATAGCAATATTTATAAAATCCCACAGACAAAGACTATGAAGAGGCCTGGCCTTTCACACGTAGAAAAGAAACTGAAAATGGCAAACAATCTATGTATTGATGCTGAATCTCATTAGATGCCAGGAAAAGGCAATTTAAAATGAGGAGAAATCATTTCTGCCCATCATATTAGTCAAAATTGAGATGATTCTTAATTTCCTGGTAAGGTTGGTGTGGTTTGAGAAAGATGGCTACACTTGTTCACCAATACTAAGACTCTAAATTGTTGCAAACGTTTTTGATAATAATCTGGCACCGTATATTAAAGTATATAACACACAGTGTCTTGGACCCAGAAGTCCTACTTTCAGGGCATCCACAGAGGAAAAATAAAAGTACAAGTATATTAAGACATGTTTCACAGTAATATCAGTAACAGACATTTACTGAACATACACTGTGCGCCCAGTGCTGTGCTAAATGCCTTACAAAGGATATCTGAATTAATTATCATAACAACTTTAAGAGGTAGTGGCCATTATCTCACAGATGAAGACTAAAATTTACCAAAGTTAAATATGTTGTCTGAGGTTTTAAAAAGTGCACTGGTAAATGCAATTTACATGCCCAGTATCTGCTCAAAAGTTGGAACTTGAAGCTGGTCAGTGTGACAGCAGGCACTGTAACATGCTGCTAAATTAGAGGCAAATGACCAAAAAAGAAAACTAAGCCAGACGCCCTTAGAAGAGGAGTGATCACAATGACCTCAAACCGCTAGAATCAAAATGCCTGGTCTCACTTTGGTTTCAGAAGTAAATCCACTTTGACTGGGGGTAGGAAAGTTGGAACAAATGTTTTCCATAGAAGCAGAAAGAAGTTGGGATGAGGAAGAAAGAGACTAGTATGACAGTTTTTGCCAGATGGGTGGTTTGGGAAGAGATTTTTCTCCAAGGCAACCTCATTTTCTCCCTGTGAATGACTCTTAAGGACTGGAAGCAAAATCTCTAGCCAGGCCATGGGCAAGAGGCAGGTTCCACAGGACTTCCCACGAGAAGCAGCTCTGCTGCCCTCGCCCCAACCGGCCTCTCAAGAGGACGGGTTAAGGGCATGAGCAACACTTTTAAATGGCAGAGGAATGATTCTGAGTATTTTCAGGGCACTGGAAACAGTGCTTCAGTTTTCCTGGAAAATGCCACTTGTTTGTTTTATCTCCTTGGAATTTGGAGAGTATGTCATAAATACTATGTCCTCGCCAAGCCCATAGCTGACTCTGCCCTGAAAGCTTAACCCCTGGTGGAAAGGAGAGAGACTTCATGTCTCTGGCAGGGCCATTTGCCACCATGTTCTGGGTTGCAGGGCTGACTCCAGCCATTCCTCCTAGGGTTTATGTCTAGAATGTGGGTCAATATTCCACAGACAAGCCACATGCCCATGCTGTAGCTCTGGGTCCAGACTCCCCAGGAGCATATATTAGCATAGGTTCTCAACTATGCTTAAAATAAGATGTAAAACAATAATCACCATAAACAAGTTGCAAAGACCAATGTACACAATATATTACAAGCCAAGGGTGATTATGATCCATCCAATTATGTGAACTTGAACCCAATAATAACATAAAATAAATAAGTAGCAAGTGGCAGCCTGATGATCTGGTTTAAGAGACTGTGATGATCAGTCCCAGGGATTTTTTTCTTTCTTTTTGTCAATTGTTATTAATAGCTACTTAACCTAACCTTGTTCTTTCTTTAGACTCATAGGGGTAAACTTCTAACTTGTCTATACTCCTGCCTTAGAGTGAAAATGTTTGAAGTAGATTTACAGCTCAGTCTCCAAAAATGCGGGCATTTCCAGACACACTCTCCATGACAAAGTCCTTGTAGAAAGTTCCTATTAAATTCTTCCTTTCCACGTAGGAAAAGTTTGCTTATTACCAGCTTATCCAAAAGGCAGGATAATGCTCCCCTGACATGCCCAAGGAGCCCTAAGCATAATGAGCAATCCCACGTCTTCCAACACTTTGACCCCAACAGAGCAAGAGAAAACTGTGTTGAGGCATTGGATAAACAGGAAACACTCAAATCCTGACAGAACCATTATTTGGGTTCAGACCCCAGCTCTACTCCTTACTAGTCACGTGAACTTGGGCATGATACTTCACCCCTCTGTGCCTCAGTGGTACCATCTGTAAAATGGGAGCAATTCATTACTCCTCCTTTACAGATTTGTTGTAACAAGCAAATGAGAAATCTCATGTAAAACATATAGTGCTATGTCTACATGGAGGAAGCACTCCATAAATATTATTTTTAGTTGTTGTTGTTCTGTCATGTGAAAAAACAACCTTTGATGGACTTTCCTTGACGATCACAAGAGTGGTTAAGCTCTTAGCTTTCGCATCTAGCTGACCTGGTTTCACAGTTCTGCTGTTTACTAGCTGTGTGACCTCTGACATTTTCGTAACTTTCATAAGCCCTTTCCTTATGTAGAAAAACAGAAGTGACCCCAGTGCCCCACCTCTTAAGATCATCAGGAGAATCAGACACAATAAACCTTTTAAATTCCTAGTCCTAACACATGGTAAGTATTCAATAATCAGCTGCTTTATTTGAATGTGTACTTTTTATTGTCATTTCTGCTTGAAATCAGGTAGTTAGAACACAACTGATTTCCCTACGAAGATTTGTAGGTTTACTGCAGTTTAATAGTCAGTACATTTTATGGTGCAAATTCTGGTCTAGAAGTTTGCATGTAAAGATACTGGACACAGCTCTGTCAAGTGCTAGCCAAGAGACTTCAGGAAAAGATCAGAAGCTCGAGTTTCTTAACTGTGAAATGGGATAAAAATATCCTTCCTCACAGAATAGTAAGATTTCCATGGAGTCATGGATGATAAGCACTTCAATCAAAAAGCAATACAAATAGGTAAGACTTCATCATTTTCCCAGAAGAAAAATGAAGACTTAATATAAGAAATATAAATAGAGAATAGCATAGACCTATAAAGCAATGTCTCCATTGACTAGAGTGGATTTTTATTTTGGAGTAAGTTTAAGCTAAGAATCTTTAAGTATCTCTCAGCTTGAAGCTGGACATAGAAAGACAGAATTCCATCACAATCATTAGTTAATTCATGTACATGCTATGGGAACATGATGTCAGGAGAACAGGAACATAGACTAGCCTTCGGTATAGAAACAAATAGCCAAACTTTACCTCTAAGCACCAGGCAAGTCTTCTGGGCCATGAAGCGTGCTTTGGCATTTAGTGGGTATTTGCTTCTTGCTAATTTTAGTTCTATGTCTCAAGGGATTTGCTAATGCAAACAAATAGCTAAGAATCTGAAGGTCTTTCTCTCCTCCCTCTGTCCCTTTCTCCTCTTTCTCTCCCCATTTTTTTCTCTCTCTCACTTTTCCTCTCTGAAAGTAAACCCATAAATATATCAACAGAATGTGGTAGGCAAGTATTCACACTTCTACTAAAAATTGCAGTTAAGCAAAAAGAAATTCCTAATTATTTCCGTAACTCAAAATTGTTGTTGGAGGATTGTTTTTTTTTTTTTTCCCCATGCTTTTTTGGAGACCATATCTTTTTTTCTATTTGAATTTATGAATTGATTTATGACTGAGAAAATTAAGAGATCCAGAATGCAGACACATCCATATGTTGCCTTATCTACGTTGCCTCATCTCCGTTGCCTCTATGCAAGCAGTAACATTGGCAACCCAAACATCTGGTCACTTCGGCCTGTGTGAATCCACTCCCACCATGTCCCATCACTTAGTCTCATACCAAATGCATTTGTTCTGACAAGAAATACGCTCAGAGTAGTCAAACATTTTGATAAAACCCATGAAAGAGGGTCTGGGTGCAGTGGCTCACACCTATAATCTCAGCATTTTGGAGGCCAACGTGGGAAAATAACTTGAGCCCAGTAGTTCAAGATCAGCCTGGGCAACACAGCAAGACCCTGTCTCTACAAAATGTTAAACATTAGCCAGGTACAGTGGCAAACACCTACAGTCCCAGCTACTTGAGAGGCTGAGGTGGGAAGATCACGTGGGGCAGGAGGTTAAGGCTGCAGTGAGCTGTGACAGCACCACTGCACTCCAGCCTGGGTAACAGAGCGAGACCCTGTCTAAAAAAAATTTTTTTAAGCCAGGAAAGAGAAAGAGGAGGAAACTTTCCATCGTACAATGAGCAAATTAATGTGCAAAAAAACTAAAGAGAATGCTGCCCACAATCACCAGCCAACCTGCAGTCAGTGTGAGAGCAGATCTCTTGATGTCTGAATCTATCCCCAGTTGCTCTTAAAAGAAAATCTCCATCAAAAAAATACAACTGCAGAAACAAACCGGGAGGGAGTAAACATACGTTTGCTCACTATGTACATCCTGAGTATCTACTTGAAGCAAAGCAGTGCAGGGCACAGGAAGGTATATAAGAAATGGTCTACTCTGGGCAGAGGTTTCCCTCCAGAAGAGGATTAAATGACACGACGGGCCATGAGTCCTGCCCACCCCACATCACATCCAAGCATAGCCCCCAGACATACCACGTTACTGCACCTTGCCCATCACTGGGGCCCTCTTTGCTGCTAGAATGGCCTTTCCCTTCCCCACCTCCCAAGCCCTGCACTGCCTGAAGCCTACCTGGACTTCACCTCCTCCTGGCAATCGATCCCCTGTCCCCTCAATCTGGGCAAACTCATCCCACTGCCTGCTGCAGCCAGCTTTCATCCTACGCCATGGAGATGCTATCTCTGGTCCTTCATGCTATACAGCACTTTCTGTCATTCTCCCTAGCTCCACCAAGAGCCTGGGTAGGCAAGGACCATGCATTTATCATCTCGTGTCCTCAGAGTCTAGCAGCCTAGCTTCTTGAGATGCTCAGGAAATCTGCTGACTTGAATGAAATACAATAGTACTGCAGACAGCCTGTGCTGAAGACGTCTTCAGAGGAACCCCTAAAGACTTCTAAAAGTCCACTGGAAGGAGAAAGGGAGTCTCTGAAGTTACAGATTCCTTCCACCAACCTTAAGAACTTACAAAGCCAGCAGAGCAACAGATTCTAAAATCTCAGAAATGCACAGGGTTGGGGATGGCGGCTCAGGCTTGTAATCCCAGCACTTTGAGAGGCCAAGGCGGCAGATCATTTGAGCTCAGGAGTTCAAGACCAGCCTTGGCAACATAGTGAAACACCATCTCTACAACAAAAATACCAAACATTAGCCCGGCATGGTGGCATACACCTATAGTCCCAACTACTTGGGAGGCTGAGGTGGGAGGATCACTTGAGCCTAGTTGCGCTGAGCTGTGATCACACCACTGCAACCCAGCCTGAGCGACAGAGCCAGATCCTGTCTCCAAAAAAGAAAAAAAACAAAGTGCACAGAGGTGAGAGCACATTGGCACTTGTAGGAACATGTGCTTCAGAAACTCAGCTAAACAAACAATGAAGCAATATGAGCGTAATCCAAATAAACGTTTTTAAGCACAAAGTGTATTAGCCACAGCTTTAAGCTTGTAAACTTTGATTTTTAAAGGGACTAACAGAGGTTAAGTAAACAGATACTTAAACAAAAGTTAAGTATCACTAGGAAGAGCCACACTCTGAAGCAGCAGTCTACTCAAAGACTTTGAACTCACAGCATTAGGTCACATTCTGAGTCTGACACTTAATAGCTGTGCAACCTTGGGCAAGTTCCTTAACCTCTCTGGGCCTCACCTTTTCCTTTTATAAAATCAGAGTAATAGTACACCCCCCATCATAGGGTTGCTTATTGGAATGATTTAAAGAGATAATGCTGGCAAAAATGGTTAGTGTGGTTTGTAGCACACAGTAAACACTGAATTAAAGTGTATTGCTCACTCTTCTGATGTGATTTGCATCTTCCTGTGGATGACCTAAACTCACAGGCCTCTTTTGATCTGGACATGGCAAATTCTCTCCAAGAAATCATTTCACAGAACCCTGTGCTTACTCTCATTCTGCTGTATCCGATTCACTCATTTAGCAAACACTTGCTGAGTACCTTCCATGTGCCAGGCATTGCTCCAGCAGTGAACAAAAACTAACAGAAATCCCTGCCCATGAAGAGTTCACCTTCTGTTGGAGAGAGTAGGAAATAAGCATAGTAAGTAAGTTACAGCATATTAGAATAGACTGTGCTAGGCAAAAGAAATCAAGACAGGTAGCCAGAAGCGGTGACTCACACTCGTAATCCTAGCACTTTGGGAGGCCGAGGCATGAGGATCATGAGGTCAAGAGATCGAGACCATCCTGGCCAACATGGGGAAACCCGTCTCTACTAAAAATACAAAAATTAGCTGGGTGTGGTGGCAGGTGCCTGTAGTCCCAGCTACTCGGGAGGCTGAGGCAAGAGAATCACTTGAACCCAGGAGGCGGAGGTTGCAGTGAGCTGGGATCATGCAATGCACTCAAGCCTGGCTATAGAGTGAGACTCCATCTCAAAAAAAAAAAGAAAGAAAATAAATCAAGACAGGTAAAGGAAATTCAGAACGGGAAGGGTTGCAGTTTTAAATAGCAGGAGTCATGGCAGGCCTCACTGAGAAGGTAACACTGAAGCAAAAGAGGCGAGGGAGAGAGCTACCCAGAGATCTGAGGGAAGAGGGGTACAGGCAGAAAGGGCAGCCAATGCGAAGGTCCTGGGCACGGCCATGCTTCATGTACTCCAGGATAGCAGGGAGGCGGGCATGGCTGGAACAGAAGAAATGAGAGACAGAAAAGAAGATGACGTTGGGGATAGTCGGGATCCTAATTAAGCCACTGTTAGGTCTTTGATTTTTACTTGAAGAGAAGTAGGGAGCCATTGAGAGGTTCTCACTGTGACTGTTTAGGGTAGCCTGGCGGTGGGAGTAGAGAGGTGGGGGGCAGGGTGGATTGCAAAGACTGAGGCAGGGAGACTTGTCAGAAGCCTCTTGTCGAAGGTCAGATGAGTGATTATGGCAATCAGAACAGGAAGGGAGGGGTGGAGGTGGAGAGAAGTGTTAAGATGTTTCTGGCCATGTTGTGAAGCGGAGCTCACTGGATGCTATGAAGCATGGGGGCAGATGAGCCCGGTGTGAGCACGTGGGAAAGGACACAGCTGTCAATAACTGTAATGGGGAAGGCTGGTGGAGAAGCCTGTTAGCAAGGGCCAGGTCAGTGATTAGGTGTTTGGCTACGTACACGCTGAGTTTGGGATATCAAGGTCATAGCTGGAAGTTAAGGCAGTTGGTTTCTACAATTCAGGAGAGAAGATATAGAAAGACCTCAATTATGTGTTAGGAGCTAAACTCCCCTAGCTATGATCTTTATGTCCTTTGTCCTACTATAATTAGCCTTGAGCCCATGGTTCTCCAATTTTAGTGTTCACAAGAATCACCAGAAACACCTGTAAAATTACTGATTCCTGCGTCTCAGCCCCAGAAGTTCTGAATCGGCTGGTCTGGGGTGAATCTGGGTTGATCTGAATCAGCTGATCTGCGTTGGGAAGAACAGGAAATTAATATTTTTAAGCTTTGGGGATTTTTGTCCAAGTGGCTCATGGATCACCATCTGAAAAACCTTGACATCTTTTCCTCCCCCAACCCCACTTCCCCACTCAAACATTCCAGCCACCTAGGCAATATTCATTTAATTTCTCAAACCACTTAGAAAAATACACCTCCCTCAAAATATTCCAGATTTAGAAAAAAGTGGCGCTTGACGGACAATTTATTTGAAGGGCATTTCACTTGCTATTGTACTACAGAGTCTGAATGCTGGTTTTGCTCTACTTCCAGTAGGCAGGCCATGGCATAACTGGAAAGAGTGACCAGTGTGGCCCTCAGTCCTTCAGATCTGTGCCCTTTTCCTTACGGGCTACTCACCCAAATTCCACATGCCCCTGTGCTGTCCCAAAGCCCTTCCATCTGTCATAGAAATAAAGAATTTGGATAATGTGTTTATCCAGAAGTATTACCCACTCAATGTGTTACTTCTTTCAGAATTGACCCAGAAGGGAGGGCAACAATTAAACAAAGTCTTGCTCCTTTACGGTAGAATTTCAGACACTGTGGCAAACAGAAGGAGGAAGGAGATATCTTAGTATCTCCGGGTGCATGCCCTCTGGTTTTCCCCGAATACAAGCCTCGTTGCAACTACCTGTGATCTTCCCCATTTACAGTTATTGATTGGGTTGATCTGGGGTGAGAGGACATGCATGGACATGCTGTCCACACATGACACTACCTGTGGCAGCCACAGAAACAGACCTCTTAGAACAGTTAATGCAGGGAGAGTAACTGCCTGCCTGCTGAGCTGAGGGGCTCGGAATCCACCACTGTGTTTGTACAGACACCATGCTTCACGCAGGCTGGGACACAAAGGCAGATCCCAGCCTGTGAAACCAGAACCCTTTCAATGAGGACTTTGGCTTGAGGCCTCCCCAACAGCCTGGCTGGACCTTTCCTAAACCTGTACCACAACCTAAGACTGACTTTCTTTTCTTTTCTTTTTTTTTTTTTGAGATGGAGACTTGCTCTGTTGTCCAGGCTAGAGTGCAGTGGTGCGATCTTGGCTCACTGCAACCTCCGCTTCTCAGGTTCAACCGATTCTCCTGCCTCAGGCTCCTGAGTAGCTGGGATTACAGGCACGTGCCACCACATCCGGCTAATTTTTTGTATTTTCAGTAGAAACGGGGTTACACTGTGTTAGCCAGGATGATCTCAATCTCCTGACCTCGTGATCCACCCGCCTCAGCCTCCCAAAGTGCTGGGATCACAAGCATGAGCCACCACAGCCAGCCACAACCTAAGACTTTCTACCCACCTTTCTTCCTTCCCTCTCTCCTCCCCAGGGGCAGACTTGCATCACAGTCTGACAGCTCTCCCAGCCTCCTGGCGCTCCCTCCTCCTCTTCCTCAAGGCAGTTCTCCAAAACAGTTATTGCACAACTACTCCTGTCTTAACATCTGCTTCTGGGAGGAGCTGAATTAACACAGCCATCTAATCCCCAACTCCTACAAACCTGATGTAGGGAATGCCTCTGGTGTCTGCATCACATCCCTCAGCCCACCGCTGATTTCTGCCACAGCTGTGTGAGCCCAGAACCACCTGTGCTGACAAGACCCTCCCTCAGGCAAGAGTCAACAGTTCCACTTTTTGTCTGAGTCTTCTCCAATCCCATGGAGCTCCTCAGCCTGGGTGCAAGCACAGATCGGAAGTGCATGGGTGCAGGATCCACCTTGGAAGTGGATCTTCCAGCCCCAAATATCCCTTCGGATGACCTCAGCTCCAGCAGACATCTGACTGCAACTTGAGAGGTCTCAGCAGAATCACGAGGCTAAGCTGCTCCTGAATTCCATACCCCCAGAAAATATGAAGGATAATAAATGATGATTCTTGTTTCAAGTTACTAAGTGTTAGAGTGATTTGTTACATAGAAACAAATAATAAAAAGGGATACTCTATATTTCTATCTGCAAAGCACCTAGAACAGACTGACATTCATACCACTCCTATGAGATAAGGATTATTTAATATCTGCATTAAAAAAAAAAAGAAGGCAAAACAAGATAGTGAGAAGTTAAGTACATAGCCAGGGTCAATCATCTAACAAGTAGAAGAACAGGGATACAAACAAGACGGTCTGGCTCCAACATCCGTGCTCTTAGCCACTATAATGTCCCACCTCAAGTGTGGGGGTTACTTTGAGAAGAAAGTACTTGTATTTCTAAACTTATTCTGAGTAATACTTTGTACCCTAAAAAAACTTACTCTCTGACTTTTTAGAAGTTGACTCCAGTCCAGAACATGATTTTTGATTTGGAGTAAACATTACCTTCTTCCAGAAAACAGATTTATAATTTTATAAAGTAACACTGGGAAAAAGTATGCCATGATCAAAAGGTCACTTCACTGCTAAGCTATTTGGGAGCACACACATTCTTCAAAGCAAGACTCATCTCCTTCAGCCCATTGGTGATGTTTATTCATCCTCAGGGTATGGATGAGACTCTATGGTGGAAATACATAAATAGCTAGTAGCCAATCTTTCTTGAATTCCTAAAGCCCTAATTAATTTGCATAATTCAGCATTAGTGATGCTGCCTTATATTTTTGGTCTGTTCTGTTAACCATCTCCTTAGCTCAATGTTCAGCTCTCTGAGTGAAAGACTAATGGCTCACAACTTCTCTATCCTCTGTGGTGCCTTGCACATAGTAGGCTCCCAAATGTTTGATTAAGACATCCCAAACTTTCAAAACTGAAAATCATTCTATTTATTCCCTAAACTGCTCCAAATTCCACCAGTTTCTCCTGCTTCTAGAGTCCAACATTTCTGTGTTGAGAGTTGTTTCATCCTCCCTAAGAGGTTGTAAATAAAGGAGCAGAATGAGAATGTCCCAAGTGTTCCAGACGTGCCCATTGGAATCAACCCAAAATCCATCTTTGGGTTACTATACTCAGTTCTAAGCCCCGTGCATTAGGAGGAACATACATGAGCAAACTGGAGCTGCCCAGAGAAGGATGACCAGAGAAAGAAAGGTCTGAAAACCTTACTATGAAGAAGGCTGAAAGATGCAAGGATGTTTAGTTTGGAGATTATATTTGCAGCACATGCACAACCGTTTGTAAAGCTGGTCTGAGAAAGGAGAACCAGGCTCCTTAAAACTGTGAGACACCCCAGCCTTACCTCCCCAGCCATTTCCAGTGGAGCATTAGTATGTGGCATTCAAGAAAAGAGCTGGGGGAGCAAATAAAATTGTAAACTGTCACAAAGGTAAGCCCCTCTGAAGTTCACAAAGCACATGAGCATACAGAAGATTCTGAGAAAATCCTCTAATAAAGAAACCTCTGTTCAAGTTTATTTACCAAACTTACTGAATCAGTCTCATCTTTTATTTCCCCAGTGTAATGCTTAGTAGTGTCATACATAGAACATTAGAAAAAGCTGTGCTTTTAAGCAGAATTAGGCAAAGCATTGCATTGTACATTACAAATACATATACTTGTTATTTGTCAATTATAACTCTGTAAAGCCAGGGAAAAAGAGAAACAAAACTAGGGCAGGTTTTCAGCAAGTATCAGGAGATGAATTCTGGTACAATATACAGTATAATATATCCCAACACTCAAGTTAGCCAAAGACAGAATGGGCTGCCTGTGAGGTCAGGAATGCTGGACCTCTGAAGTTGTTCACTATATGTCAAATGCTATAAAAAGTCACATCACAGGCTTGAGATTCTGTGATAATTAGCAGGACAAAGAACTGGACAAACACAGGCACAGTGGCTCATGACTGTAATCCCAACACTTTGAGAGGCCGAGGCGGGCAGATCACCTGAGGTCGGGAGTTTGAGACCAGCCTGACCAACAAGGAGAAACCCCATCTCTACTAAAAATACAAAAAGTTAGCTGGGCAAGGTGGCAGGCGCCTGTAATCCCAGCTACTCAAGAGGCTGAGGTAAGAGAATTTCTTGAACCCAGAAGGCGGAAGCTGTGGTGAGCTGAGATCGCGCCATTGCACTCCAGCCTGGGCAACATGAGCAAAACTCCATCTCAAAACAAACAAAACTAAAAAAAACCCACAAAAACAGATTTCCTTCCATGTTGGAGTTTGCATGCCCTGTTGGTCATTCATGTAGAATCACAGGTTTCTACTTCCTTAGAAATAATTAGTCTCAGACTCTTGCTCTACTTCAACTGAGGACAGCACTTTTACTTTTTCACCCCCACAGAAGGAGTTGGGCTTTCCAATCCCACACCCTAGGTACAGCTCCCCACTGTGGCCGAAAAATAAGAAATGGAAAATTCCTAAGTTTTAAATTGCGCACCTTTCTGAGTCACATGATTAGCATCTCACACTGTCCTGCTCTGCCCTGCCCAGGGCATGAATCACCCCTTTGTCCAGCGTATCCACACTGCTGTATACCCTATCATCCCATTAGTCGGTAGCCGTCTGGGTTAGCAGACTGACTGCTGCAGCACTGCAGTGCTTATGTTCAAGCAACCCTGACTGCACTTAATAATGGCTAAAAAGCACAGAAGTAGTAATGCAGGCAATTCGGATATGCAAAAGAGAAGCCACTAAGTGCTTCCTTTAAGTGAAAAGGTGAAAGTTTTCCTTGGATAGGAAAAAAATACACATGCTGATGTTGCTAAGACCTACGGTAAGAACAAATCTTCAATCTGTGGAATTGTGAACAAAGAAAAAGAAATTTGTGTGTAGTATTTATAGGGTTCTGTATTATCCTTGGTTTCACATAGCCACCAGGGGTCTTGGAAGATACTCCCTGTGGATATTCTGGTGTCAATGAGGTAAACATAATATCTGGCATCCAATCAAAATTCACAGGACACACAAAGAAGCGGAAAACTACAATCCATTATAAGGGGAGAAATCAGTCAACTGAAGCCAACCCAGATTGAACACAGATACTAGACTTAGCAGAAAAGGACATTAAAACTTACAACTGTATTCTATATGTTCAGAAAACTAGAGGAAATTGTGAACGTGTTAAGCAGAAACATGGGAGATATTTTGTAAAGACCCAGATTGAACTTCCAGAGATGAAAATTACAATATTTGAAATTTAAAACACACTAGATGGGAGTAAAAGCAGATTAGACAGTATAGAAAAAAAGGTTATTGAATTTAAAGACATAGCCATAGAAGCTATATAAAATAAAACACAGGAAGAAAAAATATTCCAAATAAACTAACAGAGCATTACTGATCTGCAGGAAACACCAGACGTTCACTGATATATGTGTCATTAGTCTCCAGAGGAGAAAAGAAAGGAACAGAAAAAATAACTGCATATATCTGAAGTGTTTTAAAATTTAACTAAAATTATAAACAGATCTAACAAGTTCAACAAACCCCAAGCATAAGAAACATAAAACAACTATACCGAGGCATATGATAATCAAATTTTTGAAAAAAAGTGTTAAGATAAAGTCTTGTCAGCCATGGTGGCTCACATATGTAATCCCAGCACTTCGGGAGGCCGAGACAGGAGGATCACTTGAGCCCAGGGGTTCGAGACTGGCCTGGGAAACACAGCCAAAGCCTGTCTCTACAAAAAAAAAAAAAAAAAAAAATACAAAAATTAGCCAGGTGTGGTGGCAGGCACCTGCAGTCCCAGCTACTCAGGAGACTGAGGCAGGAGAATTGCTCAAGTACCCGAGGCAGAGGCTGCAATGAGCTGAGATCATACCACTGCACTGCAGCCTAGGTGACAGACGAAGACCCTGTTACAAAAAAAAAAAAGATCAAGTCTTAAAACCAGCCAAAGAAAAGATACTTTACATACAGAGGAACAAAGTTAAGCATCTTGGCAGACTTTATTGGAAGCAGTGCAAGTGAGGCAACAATGAAGCAAAATCTTTGAAGGACTGGGAGAAAAAAAATATCTATACCTGGTAAAAACAGCTTTCAAAAGTGAAGTGAATTAAGTAGATTTGGAGACATATAAAACTGAAAGAATTTATCACCAGTAGATTCACATTATAAAAAGTAATAAAGTCTTTCAGAAAGGTAAGAGGGAGAGGGAAAGGGACGGAGTGGGAAGGGAAGGCAAGTGAAAGACTGCCAACTGCAAGTGTGGACGTGAGACTGAAGGCCACGGGAAATGATAACTACAGTGGTAAACACACAAGACTTTTTCTTATAATTTAATACTTTAAAAGACAACTGTTTGACTGACATGCTATCTGACCAAGATAACATGATGTATTATCCCATTTAAACTGTCAGATACTCATGACCAAGAGGAGTTTAATCCAAGAACGCAAAATTTGCTTAATATTCAAAAATAGGCCAGGCACAGTGGCTCACGCCTGTAATCCCAACACTTTGGGGGCCAACCTGGGCAGATCACCTGAAGTCAGGCGTTCAAGACCAGCCTGGGCAACATGGTGCAACCCCATCTCTACTAAAAATACAAAAATTAAGCAGGCATGGTGACAAGTGCCTGTAATCTCAGCTACTCGGGAGCTGAGGCACAAGAATCACTGCACTCAGGAGGCGGAGGTTCCGTGGCTGAGATTGCGCCACTTCACTCCAGCCTGGGGGACAGAGTGAGAACCTATCTCAAAAATAAGTAAGTAAATAAACAAGCCAATGTTTTTCCACTATAATTTACCATATGAACAAACTAAAATGAAAAAACACAATCATTTCAATGGATACAGAAAAAGCATTTGAAAAATTCCCACATTCAATTCTAGATAAAAACTCTCAGCAAATCCAAACAGAAAGGAATTTTCTCAATCAGCTAAAGAGCTTCTATGAAAAATCCACAGCTGATATCATATGTAGTGGTGAAAGATTAAATTTAATGGAAATGCAAGACACAGAATAGACAAATAACTTTGAAAAGGAAGAATAAAATTGAAGGATTAACACCATCTGATTTCAGTGTTTATTGTAAATCTACAAATATCAAGACAGTGTGGCATTAGTATAAACAGACGAATAAATCAATGGAACAGCATAGTCTAGAAATAGACCAACATATGAATGGACAATTGATTTTTTTATAAAGGTGCAAAAGAAATTCAGAGGAGAAAGAATGTTCTTCCTAACAAATGATATTGGCACAATTATATATCCATATACAAAAAAAATGTACTTTGATCCACATGTCATATCAAGAATCACCTCAAAATTGATCATAGATTCAAATGTAAAACCTAAAACTACAAAACTTCTACAAGGAAACCCAGGAAAATGTCTTGTGACCTTATGTTAGGTGAAGATTTCATAGCTACAGTATTCAATGTGCAATCCATAAATGGAAAAGTTGACAATTTGAGTTCACAGAAGACAAAAATTTCTGCCCTTTGAAAGATACTATTAAGAATGAAAGGACAGAAATTGGGAGAAAATATTATTATCAGACATTATATGTCTGGTAACAGATTCTTATCCAAAATATATAATGAACTCTCAAACCCAGTAATGAGACAATGAAAAAAAAAGATACAACCATTAAAAATCGACGGATTTTAACACACATTTCACCAAATAAGATATACAAATAGCAAATAAATCTTTAAAACACTCTCAACATCATTAGTCATTAGAGAAATGCAAATTCAAACCACAATTAGATACCATCATAGGTTGGCAAAAGTTGCCAGAATCAAAATGGAGTCACTTGTGTCAAAACCCCAACAAACGGAGCTGGGGAAGGCCATGAAGGAGGAGTTTTCATGCAGGTATGCCTGATAACAGGAACTGTCACAAAAGAGTCTGCAAAAACCACAACCTTGCACAAAGGCTACCACAACCTTACAAAAAACTGCTTCTACAAGGACATCTGCCCAGCAACTGTCTGTCCACTTTTGGATCAATGCGAACCTTGTCATTGGTCCTAGTAGCTAAGGATAATTGTCTGAAAACAACTTACATAATCCTCTTTATTTTATCTTTAAAAACTCTTGACATCTTACACTAAAATTAACTCCAGATGGATTAAAGACTTAAACATAAGACCTAACACCATAAAAACCCTAGAAGAAAATCTAGGCAAAACCATACAGGACATAGGTGTAGGCAAGGACTTCATGACCAAAACGCCAAAAGCAT
>CAUYQU010069093.1:0-28906 GCA_963574635.1 Cheracebus regulus
TAGGAAATAAATCACTTTTTAGTAATTGCATAAGCATTTTACAGATTTAAATGAAATCCTGAGCAATAGAGCAAGATTTTCGTTCTCTCTCCCTCTTTCTCTTTCTTTTTTCTCTTTTATTCTACTTCTTTCTCTCTCTTAAAAGAAAAAAAAAAAAAAAACTCAAAAAATATTTAACATAAATTGTAATATAATATGCCTGTAATTCTGCAAGGCATCTCTTTACATTAATTGGCTATCTGTTAATTTATCCTAGCTTATTATCTTATCTCTTACATATTTCTCCATCGTATGTGTATAATGTGATTATCATTGTTATTTCCCAGTCCCTAGATATTTAGGAAGGTTCCACTTTTTTGTTATTATAAATAACATTAAATGAACATCCTAGAAGATACACTCCTGTGTTAATACAAGTATACTTACCTAGATAGATTCTAAAACATGTATTGATATATCAATGTATTTATTTTAACATTTATTGTCAGGTTTCAAACTAAATGCTCCAATATAAAGCATTTACTTAAGAAATTATCTTACACCAGTCAGAATGGCTATTATTTAAAAAGTTAAAAAATAACAGATTCTGGCAAGGCTGCAGAGGGAAAGGAACACTTTTACAATGTTGGTGGAAGTGTAAATTAATTCAACCATTGTGGAAGACAATGTGGCAATCCTCCAAAGACCTAGGAACAAAAATACCATTTGACATAGCAATCTCATTACTGGGTATATGTCCAAGGGAATATAAAGCATTCTATTATAAAGACACATGGATACGTATCTTCACTGCAACACTGTTCACAATAGTAAAGACATGGAATCAACCCAAATTCCCATCAATGATAGTCTAGATAAAGAAAATGTGGGACATATACACCATGCAATACTATGCAGCCATAAAAATGTATGATATGATATCTTTTGCAGGAACATAGATGGAGCTGGACATCATTATTCTTAGCAAACTAGCACAGGAACATAAAACCAAATACTGTATATTCTCACTTATAAGAGGGAGCAACATGAGGAGAACACATGGACATACAGAGGGAACCAACACACATTGGGGCTTATTGGAGGGTGGAGAGTGGGAGAAGGGAGAGGATCCTGAAAATAATTAATGGGTACTAGGCTTAATACCTGTGTGATGAGATAATCTGTATGACAAACCCCCATGACACTAGTTTACATATAAAACCAACCTGCACATGTAACCCTGGACTTCAAAGTTCAAATTAAAAAAATGAAAATGAAATTTAAAAAACCCAATTTACAGGGTGCAAAACCACATTCAAAGGGTACTTATCTAAAATAATATGTTAATGCTTAGATAAGCCAGCAAGTCCAAATGAGTAAAGAACAGGTAGTAATAATAATAAGAACCTAAGAAATTTTTATAAAAATGTTATTCTTTAAAGACTGTGTGTCTTTTCCCAAATACCTAAACAAAAATAATAAAGATGTATACTGTTTAAACACAGATCTAATCTCTCCTAATAAAACATAAAAATAAAAATGTAATAACATTTGACTGTTTCCAAAGAACTTGACATCATTTTACAAGTAATATTTATTCACATATAAAGCTATCTTCCATCTAACAAGATAAAATTTACAATTATGAGCATCTAATCAAAAATAAGGAAAAAAATACAAGGTGTAATAATAAAAAGTCATTCAATAACAACTATTTGAAGAAATGGTTTAGATGAAAGTATTCATAGATATTAAAATATATGACTGTATTCTATATATTCAAAAACTAGATGAATCATGAATCACTGAACATATTAAGTAGAGGCATAGAAGATATAAAATAAAATATGTGAAGAATAAAATTACAATGGCTGAAAAAAAGTCACTGGGTGAGATTTACGAAAGATTAAACATTGTAGAAAAATAGATAAGTAAACTTGAGGACACAGAAATAGAAATAATGCAAATAAAAGGGATAAACAATTAAAAATAACAATAAAAGCATTAGTGAACTGTAGGATAATTGCAACTAGCCAATATAACATTATAAAATGAGTAGAAAAAAAGAGAGATGAGATATTGAAGATACAATAGACAACATTTATCAAATTTGATAACTGTAAACTCACATTTTCAAGTAGATCACCAATGCCCCAAAATCCTCCATTCAAAAAATATTGATAAAAATGGCACTATGTCACATCATCATCACATTGCTTTAAACAAACAATGAAAAACAAAGTTTAAAAATTAAAGAGAGAATGACATATTATACATTCAGAAAGCAGATTTCTCACTGGAAATAACACAAGTTGTAGCACAATGGAGCAACATCTTAAAACACCGAAACAAAAGTTCTAAATCCAGAAAAATATTTTTCAAACATAAAACATATATTTTTTAGAAATACAAAATTTGAAGTCATTCATTACTAGTAGACCTCCACTAAAAAAAAAAAAAAAAGATTGGGTAAAAAATTAGAAGAAATTAATAAAACTTACTACTTGATAGCACAACAGGGTAAATATAGTTGACAATTACTTAATTGTACATTTCAAAATAACTCAAAAAGCATAACTGAATTGTTTGCAACTCAAAGGACAAATACTTGAGGGGATGGATACCCCATTCTCCATGATGTGTTTATTTCACATTATAACCCTTTATCAAAACATCTCATGTACCCCAAAAATATATATACCTACTATGTAACCACAGAAGTTAAAAATAAGAAAAATTAAAATTAAATAAATTAAGAAGAAAAATACCAAATGGAAACCTGGATCTAGAATAAGGAGTGATAAATTCTTGAAATTGTAAACATCATGAAGACTTGTTTTATGAATTACTGTTTTGTTAATATCAATGGTTTAAAGCAAAACAATACATAGTAAGTCTTTTTTTCCCCATATTATTTAAACTCGCTTAAAAATAATAACAAAGGTGTGGAGGTAAAACAACTGAACACAGAGTTTTAAGGTTGTTACACATACATCTCTCTGCTTGTTTCATCCTTCCCTTTCCTGTTTTGATTCTAGATTTTTGAAATATATTATAATAAATATAGGTAGAAGGCATTAATTACCCACTACTTTATGAAGTATTTCACATACAGAAAATTTGTACATCTTAAAATATTCATTCTTCTAGCAGCATACATCTGAATAAAATTTCTGTTAATTTTATAAAGAAAAGTATGCTAACATTCTAAATACAGTTTTGTTCTGAGGATTAACTGAAAGAGAAGCTTATCCTAATTTAGGATAGATACAATTTATATTTTCTATGTTAATAAGAATAGGCCATTAGAAAAATAAAATTTAAAAGTTACGTATAAGTAATTTCAAGAACAACTGTTACCATGGGCTGAAAATCTTATTACTTACACCACATCAAAAGGTTTTAATGAAAAACAGTAACATATAATCTTGCCAACTGGTATCAAAATTGGCATAATCAAATTACTCAAAATCAAGGCAGAATATCTATGAAAAATAGAAAATATTTGCCATCCTTAATCATTCAGATTTCCTTCGATTTAAATTTTTTTATCTGGTAATGAAACTCCATTTGATGTCTAAAATCCATGGGTAAAATTAAGAAAATTTTAGTCTGAGAAACATAGCATCAGCTAAAATCCCTATAATGTGATATGAAGTTAAGTGAATTTGAAGCTAGACCAACTTAGGTTCAGATCGTGACTTTTCAAAATTGTAGTCATCACATCTAGATAACTCACAAAACCATTTTGACTTTCAAAGTTGTAATTAGAAATTGACATATAAATTTAGTTTGATTATTAAATTAATAAATATATGTGAAATATCTAATATACAACCTTCTTTGTAAATAAATCTACATTTATTTTCAATTCACTACAGAGTTTAAAAGCAGTTTTGAAATAAAAACCAATATTGCTATTCCTTTACGAAATAGAGCATTAAAGTTAGTGAATATATAATTAAATAAAGAGCATGATAAGAAATTGAAGAAGTAGTGTCCCATGTATTGCTTTTGCAATTTTTTATAAGGATGTATACCTACAAAGACCCAGGTTTAGCAAGTTTAAAAAGCAGAGAAAGTTTAAGATGTTTATTATAATATGAGAAAGACAGTTAACATGGATATAGAATTTTAAAAATTGTTTTGTACACGGTTATGTCCACAAATAATATTTTAAAATGATGTTGTGAATGAACAAGCATATGGCTTTTGTGTAACTTTCAGCCGACTATAAAAACACAGTTACCTATTGACTTTGACTTCCAGAAAAAGGCAAATAGAATGAAAAAATAGACTTGATGTAAGAAGAATTAAATTTGAAGTGAGGATTTTGAATAATAGCTACAGCTAAAGTATTACTATAGGATAGTACTTATATGAGTACAGGTCAGGAAAACTATTTCTGTGGCAATTCTAACACTTAGAAGGAATGTTGCAGCACATGGGTAATAGAAAAACTGGAATAGTTGCCTTGTATTACTAGCAGCAGTGAGAGCCACTCCCTGTTCCCTTTGAGTGTGAGATGAAGAAGGAGAAAGTAGTTAATAAGGAGGGTCAGTTATCTAAAGATTCACTTAATTATGTACATAATTATCAGAAAAAAAATTCTTTAAAATTATAAATTGTCTACCTAAAGGTTTGTCTATAATTCCAAGGGTGAATTTCTAAACTCAGTAGCTGCCCTTGCTACTTCAAAAGATTAAAGAAGGTGTATATTTGAGAATTTTCACATTTTCTGATTTATCATAACTAATTTCTAAGATTTGTGAATCTCTTAAACTCAAATATGTGACCATCGTGCTAGTGCGGTGTAATTTTAAACTTATAGTGAAATGTAAGTTTTCATAACTTTAAAATTTTAATTATAGAAATATATTAGGTTAAAAGATTACTGGAACAGAATACAATAACTCTGAAAATCAAAAGCATATTGACTTATTGAAAAAAAAATTTAAGAGTCTTTAAATGGGGGAAAAAGTAATTAATCATCCAATAATTAGATACTGAGCCCATGACTACAGAAATTATTTTAATATTTGGAAAACATGCATTATTTAATTTGACACTATAAATCAAAATGATTTTATTATAGAATAAATAATTAAAATGAAAAATAAAAAGAGAAAAGTAAGAGAATAATATACGTGAATAGTTTTCTATTCTCAGAATGGCAAGGTGATTCTAAAAATTTTAAAAAGTAAGTAATATTAAGTTGGATCCTTCAAGTACCAGAACTCTCTAAATGCAAAAATAGATACATATATCAACCAAATTTAAAGAGAACAATCTCCTTGAGAAATGTTCACATTATATAACAAAAAAATTAGATGAGGATATCTTAATTAATTCAAGCCAATAGCTTATTCTATTATTAACACGTTTTGCACTTCTGGAAAGTATCATTTTGAAATTTGACACTATGCCCCAGACATGTTGACAATGAACATTCATACAAATGGCAGACTACATTGATTGCTTATCTATTTATCAATGTATTTACATATGCATTTATCTATCTGTCTCTTCTTTGGAAAACAGATTAGAACACAGGATAGGAAATTAGGTAATAAACTATGTTAATTTTTTGTGAGTTGAACTAATTTTCAAAATTAAGAAAGTCTCCAAGGTGAATGTCAAATTAACTGAATGAAATATGATCACATACTCACTGGTGACTGAAATTGCCCAATTTGGGCCTTAAATATTGAACTCTTTAGAAAGTGTTCACTAAATGCCATCTTTTCTTTCAAAATAAATATTGCACTTAATAACATTAAATAGGCAAGGAAAACTTTACTTAAGTTTATTGCAACAAAAAAGAGAGGCCAGAAGTAAGTCTGAACTCAACTCTGACTCAACCAAAGGCAGTAGAAATTTTAAAGGCTGGTGTGAGAGGGAGATCATTGGCCATCTGTGTTTGCTTATTGACTTTAGCCAATACAAAAGTAAATTTTCTCATTATCTGTGTAACAGGAGGTAGTTTTACCACTTGAATCCAGGTGCCCGCTGATTTTAGGCCTCTACCCTGCTACAGAAACTGATATAACATCTCTATTATTTTTGTTTTTTAAATTCCAAAGGGTCCTTGAGAAGTACATTCCTAGATTATGAAACAAGCAAAAAGCTGGGAGAAGATTTATATTTTTGAAAGATAGAAAGAATTCACAATGACAAGATTTCTAAAGTAAGTCCTTTAAGAAAAGGGTGGTCAGGTGCCTAGTGTCAGGAAAACGTTTATTCTAAAGTTTATTCAAGCCAAGGGGACAAGTAAGACCCTCTTGTTTATTTTGAATTGCTTCAATGTTTCTTTTACAACACATTTTCATTTAATTAAACTCATCTCAGTACATTTTTAATAAAGATTTACAAGATTATAAAAGTTTGTGTGTTTTTTTAGTGTTAAAGAACAAATGTGGGTATTTTGGTATCTAAGCATTCATAGATGTAAAATTTTATATTTAATTTCTTGTGAAAATCATGTAAGCTTTGAATCAATTTAAGGACACTTTAACTTAGTCCACCAGAAAAAAATAAAATAATAGATGAATGTAAATAATATTCAACCCCTAATATGTTTATATAGTATTAATCATTTAAATTTTACATCCTGACTTGTTTTTTCTTCCTCCAATTCACTAAGTTATCTACCTCCTCAACATAGGGCTGTCCCTACGATGTGCTGAGCCAGGGAAATATTTTCTATGATACTCTCGTCTATATACATGATGTGAGGTACCTCATGTCAGCTGGTCAGCACCATTCTGTTGCTTATTGCCACATATCCTGTGCAGGAAATTCTGTACATGCCAAAGGAGTAATTTCTTCACAATGCTTCCCTCCTGGAAACTGGAGAAGCCACAAGCCACTGTGTCTTCCATAGGAGAAAGATCCAGAGTTCCTTAGGACATCTAGTTGACCCATGACCAAGAAGGTCAGTGAGAACTCAAGAAAAGAAGCCCACAGAAGGGCTCATATCTACCACCACTGGAGAGACCCTATAGTCCCCCAGTAGTCCCAATAATTCAGATAATTTTCAGAAAGGAACTCAAAAGCCTGGGGAATTGCAATCTACAGGTTAGCGTTGTCTCCGTGTGTGGTTTGCAGTACCTGCAGGCCATTCTCTCCTTTAACCTAGCTCGTCACTTGAAATCTCAACTTCAGCTGCACTAAGAACGATTTCCAGGCCTCCTCTGACTAGGCTCAACTATCTATTTTTCTTATATTATAAAATTTTGTCCTTCTCATCATATTGTTAAACATAGTTATGTTTAAATTACAATCTGGGCAATTATTTATTGGCTATCTTAGAAAGATTGTTACCTTAATGAGTTAAATGAGTCTTTTCTACACCTACCCCCGCCCCATTCTCTGTTACATAGCACAGATCCTGTTAACATGATCCATATTTGATGTATAATGATGAATACGCACAAGTTTTGAAATTATTTTATTTATTAATTTCAACTTTTACTTTAGACTCGGGGTTACATGTTGTGAAATTCTTAATTTTCTCCCACCCCTCTATTGAAAAATGTGATATAATTCCCATATGAACTCCTGCCTTATCTGTATTAATTCAGTTTGGACTGGATGCAAATATTTAGAATTTTCTCTCAGGTTGTAGTTATTATAAGTTTGTTACACTGCATAGGCATTTTACTTGTACTATTCCGTAGTCTTATAAAAATTGGAGTAAATAGAATAACTTGCATACTGAAGATGATAAGAATGATGGTAACGATGCTTTGTATATTTTGCCAAAGGTACACACTTTGTAAGTAGCAGAGCCAGATTTCTACCACAAGCCAACTTACTCCAGAACTCATATCTTTACTTAGTTTATCAAGAGTATATTCTTTTTACTTTGCTATGGATACACAAGAAATTTTCACAGATCACTTTATTTAGCACACATTTGTTTAATGCATATGGAGTAGCAGGCTTCATACAACAAAAACAACAAAAAATAGGACCATGTACCCAGTGGTTAGAAAATTCATTCTGGTGGGGAAGATAAACCAGTAAATAGACTATTATAAAACATCATAAATGCAACAAGAGAAATATCTAGAGAGTGATTTGCAATTGCAAAGAGAAGTCACCTAACCTAACCTTATGGAGAATTAAAGGCAATATATAATCTATGCCATGAAAGATGAGGAAGATGTAGCCTTGTGGACAAAAAACATACCAGGAAAAATGCAGAAGGGCAACATAAAAATGCATATAATTAAAGAGAGATCAGAATACCAATATGCAAATATGATTATGTTCTTCTAATAGAAATAAATGACTGTCAAGCTCATGAAAGATTTAATGGAAGGCATGAATGTTAACTTGAACCTTGACATTTAAGATGAATTTGCTTATATGGATGCTCAGGTATAGAGGGATGGCTTGTATAAAAGATAGAGAGAGTCTATGTAGAGAAGTTTTGAAAAAAGTCAACATGGATAAATTTAATTGCTTCAAAATTATTTAATAAAAGAAATGTATTAGAAATAGTATTTATGCTTACATTGTACTAATTTTGAGAAAAATAAATTGGTTAGTAATACTATAAAATTATTAGTTAATCGAACTTGAAAACTGAAGTAAGATTGAGACAAGCAAATGGAATTCAGTGCAGGGCCTTCAAATCATACATAAATGAATACTGAGACGTATACCATGTTGACTTGGAAATGTAGAGAGAATATGTGATATTAAATTCCAGAGTAAATCAACTGATATGAATAGAAATACAGAAATCATCTTGTTTCAAAGAAATTAAGGTTATAACTTCTATTTGTATTTGTTGACAATTTATTTGAAATAGTTTATATAATGATTCTATCCCCCACAATAAATTTTTGAAATCTTGTATAAATATTAAATCAAATTGAAATATGCTTATATACATTAGTGTGAAAGAAGTTTTGGAGTTCTATAGATACTAACTACCAAAAGACATTTTCCGTAGCAAATTTGATTCTAAAGTGGAAGATGACTAGACAGTCATAAATCAACTTCTTAAGACTTTAGAAAAAGTAAGCTTGAGAAATTAGAGTATTTGCTATATAAAAGCAAAAAGAACTCCTCATTTCAATCAGAATTAAATTTAGGCCAGCACAATGGCTCATGCCTGTAATTCCAGCACTTTGGGAGGCCGAGGTGGGCGGATCACGTGAGTCCAGGAGTTTGAGAGCAGCCTGGTCAACACTGCAAAACCTTGTCTCTACTAAAAATACAGACATTCGCTGGACTTGGTGGTTTGTGCCTGTAATTCCCGCTACTTGGGAAGCTGAGGCAGGAGAATCACCTAAGCATGGGAGGTAGAGGTTGCAGTGAGCCAAGATCACACGACTGCACTCCAGCTTGGATGACACAGCAAGACCCTGTCTCAAAGTAAAATAAAATAAAATAATTAAATTGAGATTTTGTAAGTATTGAAAACGAGACTAAAATAACATAAAATAATTGAATTGAGGTTTTGTAAGTACTGCAAATGAAAAGAATTCATAATGAACATTTATATGCAACAGAAATAATAGATGCATATTTTGAAAAATACTGGCATAATTTTTATTTTATTTTATTTCAATAGATTCTCGCAACAGGTGATTTTTTATTGCATGAATAAGTTCTTTAGTGTTTTGTTTTTTTTTTTCCTGTGATTTTAGTGCACCTCTCATACTAGCAATGAAAACTGTACTCAACGTGTACTCTTTTATCCCTCAACCCACCCCCACCCTTTCCTCTGAGTCCCGAATACCCATTATTTCATTCTTATGATTTGCATCCTCATAGCTTAGGTCAGATTTATCAGTAAGAACATACAATATAGAGTTTTTCATTCATGGGTTGCTTCACTTAGAATAAAGATTTGCAACTCGGCCCAGGTTGTTACAAATGCCATTATTTTACTGCTTTTTATGGCTGAGTAGTATTCCACATTTTATATATATATCACACACCATGTATATATATACATGGTGTGTGTATATATACATATACATATATCACATATATATATATCACATTTTCTTTATTCATTTATTTGATGGACATTTATATTGGATCCATATTTTTGCAGTTGTGAATTGTGCTGCTATAAACATGCATGTGCAAGTGTCTTTTTCATATAATTGCTTATTTTCCTCTGGGTAGATACCCAGTAATAGGGCTGCTGGATCAAATGGTAGTACTAATTTTTGTTTTTTGTTTTTTTAGAATTCTCTATATTGTTTTCTATAGTGGTTGTACTAGTTTACACTCACACCAGCAGTATAAAGGTGTTCCTTTTTCACCGTATCCATGCCAACATTTATTATTTTTGATTTTTTAATTATGGCCATTTTTACAGAAGTAAGGTGGCATCTCATTCTGGTTTTATTTTGCATTTCCCTCATAATTAGCAATATTGATTACTTTTCATATGTTTGCTGGTCATTTGTGTATCTTCTTTTGAGAACTGTCTGTTCATGTCCTTAGCCAATTTTTGAAGGAATTATTAGTTTTTTACGGTTGATTTGAGTTCCTTGTAGATTCTGCATATTAGTCCTTTGTCAGATGCAAAGGTTGCAAATATTTTCTCCCACTCTGTAGGTTTTCTGTTTATTCTGCTAATTATTTCTTCTGATATGCAGAGGCTTTTTAGTTTAATTAGGTACCTTCTATTTATTGTTGTTTTTGTTGCCTTTGCTTTTGGGTTCTTGGTCATGAACTCTTTGTCTGAGCCAATGTCTAGAAAAGTTTTTCTAATATTATCTTCAGGAGGTTTTATGGTTTCAGGTCTTAGATTTAAGTCTTTGATCAATCTTGAGTTGATTTGTTATAAAGTGAGAGATGAGGATCCAGTTTCATTCTTCTACATGTGGCATGCCAATTATTTCAGCATCATTTGTTGAATAGAATGTCCTTTCTCCACTTTATGTTTTTGTTTGTTTTGTCAAAGATCAATTAGTGGTAAGTATTTGACTTTATGTCGGGGTTCGTTATTCTGTTTCATTGGTCTATGTGCCTATTTTTACAACAGTACCATGCTGTTTTGGTAAATACAACCTCGTAGTGTAGTCTGAAGTTGAGAAATGTGTTAATCCATACTCACACTGCCATAAAGACATATCTGAGACTGGATAATTTATAAAGAAGAGAGGTTTAATTCATGTGGAGTTTCCTATGATCAGTTGACAGAGGAGGAGAAGAGAGAAAGTGAAGGGGGAGATGCTATGCACTTTCAAACAACCAAGTCTCATGAGAACTCTATCATTAGAATAGCCAAGGGGGCAGTCTTCCCTCATGATTCAATCACCTCCCACCATGCCCCTCCTCCAACACTGGGAATTGCAATTCAACATGAGATTTGGGTGGAAACACATAGCCAAACCATATTATTCTGTACCTGGATCCTCCAGAATCTCACGTCTTCTCACATTTCAAAGCACAATCATGCCTTATCAGCAGTCCCCCAAAGTCTTAACTCTCAAGCATTAATTCAAAATTCCAAGCCCAAAGTCTCTTCTGAGACAAAGCAAGACCCTCTGCCTATAAGTCTATAAAATAAAAAACAAATTAGTTATTTCTGGATACAATGAGGGTGGAAGCATTAAGTGAATAGACCCATTCCAAGAAGGAGAAACCAACTAGCCGAAACTAAGGGGCTACACGCCTCATGCAAGTCCAAAACCCAGCAGGGCAGCCAATAAATCTTAAAGCTCTGAAATACAATCCTGGGACTCCATGTGTTATATCCAAGACACACTGACACAAGGGTGAGCTCCCAAGGCCTTGGGCCACTCTGCTCCTATGGCCCTACAGGGTACAGCCCCCACAGCTGCCTTCATAGGTTGGCATTGAGTGCCTGTGTCTTTTCCTGACACATGGTGCAAGTTGTCTGTGGCTCTACTGTTCTGGGGTCTGAAGGATGGTGGCCCTCTTCTCACAACTCCACAAGACAGGACCCCAGTAGGGACTGTGTGTGGACTCCAACCCCACATTTTCCATCTGCACTGACCTAGGAGAAATTGTCCATGAGAGACAACTGTAGCAGACTTCTGTATGAACCACCAGGCATTTCCATACATTTTCTATAATCTAGACAGATTATCCCATGCCCCAACTCTTGCACTCTGTCCACCTGCAGACCCAAAACCGTGCGGAAGCTGCTAAGGCTTCTGATGGCTTGCATCTTCTGGAACAGTGGCCTAAGACATATCTTGGCCTCTTTTAGCCACAGTTGGAGCTTGAACACCTGAGATGCAGAGTGCCATGTCCCTGAGCCTGGTCTATTTTTCCCTCCTAGACTTAAAGGCCTGTGACAGAAGGGGCTGTTGCAAAGGTCTCCTTAATTCTCATGAGGCATTTTCCTCATTGTCTTGGTTATTAACATTCCACTCTTGTTTACTCATGCAAATTTCTGCAGTCTTGCATTCTTCTCCAGAAATTGGATTTTTATTTTCTTCCACATGGTCAGGCTGCAGATTTTCCAAACTCTTATGCTCTGCCTCTCTTTAAAATATAAATTATAGTTTCAGTTGATTTCTTTGTTTATAAAAATGAGCATAGGCATTCTTAGACCTGTTAGAACTTTTCCAACCTCTGCACATTACCCAGTTCCACAGTTGCTTCCACATTTTCAGGTGTCTTTATAGCAATGCCCTACTTCCTAGTACCGATTTTCTGTATTAGATTGTTCTCACACTGCTATAAAGACATATGTGAGACTGGGTAATTTATAAGAAAAGAGATTTAATTGCCTTATGGTTCCAAAAGCTCTACAGGAAGCATGGCTGTGGAGGCCTTAGGAAACTTGCATTCATAGCCAAAGTTGTAGGAGAAGAAAGCACCATTCAAACCTGGTGAAGCAGAAGAGAGAGAGTGAAAGGGGAGGGGTTACATACTTTGAAACAACCAGATCTCGTAAGAACTATATTACCAGAACAGCAAGGAGGAAGTCTGTCCCCACGATTCAATCACTTACCACTAGGCCCCTACTCCAACACTGGGAAGTACAATTTGACATGAGATTTAGGTGGGGACAGAGCCAAACTGTTTCCAGAAATGAGATGCCTCCAGATTTATTCTTTTTGCTTAGTTGTACTTTGGCAATTTGGGGTCATTTTTGGTTCTATATGAATTTCAGGATTTTTTTTTTTTCTAGTTCTGTGCAAAATGATGATATTGAGGGAATGTGTTCTCTTTCTGGGTCCACAAGGGGGCGTAGTTTTAAGGTCAAGAACTTCTAGTGCCATGCCCCCTCCCATCTCTCTCTCAGGGAGATTTAAATTCTCTGTTTTAATTTTCCAGGATGCAGGAAGAATCAAAAAGTCAATCACTCCAGGGGAAGTGGTAAGGAACTCCTTTCATTGGCCAGAGGTCTTGGAGAAAGTGGAGGTTCCTCCCAGGTTAAAAGACCCTTCTTCCACATCCCTTTGGACTCCATGTTTGTATCTCCTTCCAAGAACTCTCTTGTGGAATATGTCTTTCTCCTGGATTTTCCCTCTGGAGTCCCCTTCCACCTTCTTAGTGGAAGCTTTCTCTCTTCTTCTCCTGTTTCTCTCTATCCCTCTAAATAAGTCACTTTTCTGCAACACTTTTTTTTTGAGTCTGGTATTGATTTTACAAGTGTATGGCGCACCTGCCTTAGTTCCTTCTCTCATTCTTGAGAGGGCGAGAGACCAGGAACCTACAACATTCTCTCTGGGGAGCTGTGCCTCTTCTGTGCATCCCAAAACCCGGTTACAATAGTATTTTGATGAAAATTACATTGAATCTGTAGATTGCTTTTGACAGTATGGTCATTTTCGCAATATCGATCTATCCCTCCATAAACATGGAATGTGTTGCTATTTGTGTGTGTTATCTATGATTTAATTCATCAGTGTTTTGTAGTTTTCTTTGTAGAGATCTTTCACTTCCTTGGTTAGGTATATTCCTAAGTATTTTATTTTTTGGCAGGTGTATAAAAGGGATTTCTTTATTTGATTCTCAGCTTGGTCTTTACTGGCATATATTAGTGCTTCTGATTAGTGTACATTAACTTTGTATACTAAGACTTTAATGAATTTATTAGATCTAGAAGTTTTTTGGTTGAATTTTTAGGTTTTTTTGGGTATATAATTATATCATTGGCAAACAGTGACAGACTGACTTCCACTTTACCAGTTTGGATGCCACTTATTTTCTTTCTCTTGTCTGATTTCTCTGCTAAGACTTTCAGTACTATGTTGAATAGAAGTGGTGAAAGTGTGAATCTTGTCTTGTTCCAATTTTCCAGGAGAATTCTGTCAACTTTTCCCCATTTAAGTATGATTTTGGCTGTGGGTTTGTCATAGATACCTTGAGGTATATCTTGTCTATGCCAATTTTGCTGAGGTTTTTATTACAAAGAGACACTAGATTTTGTAAAATGATTTTACTGCAACATTTGAGATGATCATATGATTTTTGTTTTTAATTCTGTTTATGTGAAGATCACATTTGTTGTCTTGTGTATATTAAAACATTTCTGCCTCCTTGATGTGAGACCCAATTGACCATGCTATATTATCTATTTGATATGATGTTGGATTTAGTTAGCTAGTATTTTTATAGGATTTTTACATCTATTTTCATCAGGGATGTTGGTCTCTAGTTTTCTTTTTCTGTTATGTCCTTTTGTGTTTTGTTATTATAGTGATATTGGCTTCATAGAATAATTTAGAAATTATTCTTTCTCTCTTTTTTAAAATAGTTTCAACAGGATTGGTATTAATTTTCTTTTAAATGTCTGATAGAATTCAGCTGTGAATCCATCTGATCCTGGACTTATTTTTATTGGGATTTGTTTTATTTGTTGTTATTTACTTGTTACTGGTCTGTTCAGATATTCTATTGATTCCTGATTCAATCTAGGAGGACTGTATAGTTTTAGGAATTTATCCTTCTCCTCTAGATTTTCTAGCTTATATGCATAAAGGCATTCCTAGTACCCTTGAATAATCTTTTGTATTTATGTGGTATTTGTTGTAATATCTTCTATTTCATTTCTAATTGACCTTATTTGTACCTTTGCTCTTCTTTTCTTGGTTAATTTCACAAATAGTCTATCAATTTTGTTTATCTTTTCAAAAAACCAGCTTTTATTTCATTTATTTTCAGTCTTTGTTTGTTTCAGTTTAATTTAGTTCTGCTCTAATCTTTGTTACTTCATTTCTTGTGCTGGATTTAAGTTCAATTTGTTCTTGTTTCTCTAGTTTCTGAGGTGTGGCCTTAGGTGTTTATTTGTGGTCTTTCAGACTTTTTGAGTAGGCATTTAATGCCATGAACTTTCCTCCTAGCACCACTTTGGCTGTATCCCAGAGGTTTGTGTCACTATTATCATTCAGTTCATAAAATTTTTAAATTTCCGTCTTGGTTTCATTGTTCACTCAAGATCATTTAAGAGCAGATTATTTAATTGCCATGCATTTGAATACTTTTGGGAATTTCCTTTGGAGTTAACTCTCAGTTTTATTTCACTGTACTCTCAGAGGATACATAATATGATTTTGAATTTCTTAAATTTATTAAGATTGTTTTGTGGCCTTTTATACGGTCGATCTTGTAAAATGTCTCATATGCTGATGAAAAGAGTGTATATTCTGCAGTTGTTGGGTAGAATGTTCCATGAATGTCTGTTACGTCCGTTTGTTCTTGTGTGTAGTATAAGTGCAGTGTTTTACTCTTGACTTTCTGTCTTGATGAGCTGTCACATATTGTCAGTGGAGTAGTGAAGTCTTGCACTATTCTTGTGTTGCTATCTCATTTTTATCAGATAATCTGAATATTTATTTTTTAAAATATTCAGCTTTGAAAATATATTTTGCAGTCTTTAGAATCACTCAAAATTAAATATTGTTGATAGTTTAGTCAGAATGCTGCATCAATAGTCCAAGCCAATGAAGTAATGAGGGCTTTGACTAGGGTTGTAGCTTCTCAAAAAGGAAGTTTTGCCAGGGGCCAAGGGGCTCCAGGATGTGTAAGAAAGATGGTTGGAGATCATCAGTCTTACTTACTTCTACAACCCCTTACTTATGCTCTATAGTTAATATTTTTTAATTCACATTAATCATCCTCTGTCAATAGGCTGAGCTTACAGCATAAATTTCTGTCTTCATTTAATCAATACTGTTTTTAAAAATAGCAGGCCAGGCATGGTGGCTCACAGCTGTAATCCCACCATTTTGAGAGGCCAAGGTGGGTGGATCACAAGGTCAGGAGATTGAGACCATCCTGGCTAACATGGTGAAACACCATCTCTACTAAACCACAAAAAGTTATCCAGGGGTGGTGGCACATGCCTGTAGTCCCAGCTATTCTAGAGGCTGAGGCAGGAGAATTGCTTGAACCTGTGAGGCTGAGGTTGCAGTGAGCCCAGATCACACCACTGCACTTCAGCCAGGGCTGCAGAGCAAGACTCCATCTCAAAATTAATAAATAAAAATGACGGTTGCTATACAACAACTGATGGATGTAAATTGGAGAATAACTCATAAAATGTAGGTCCAGGGGACAGGTGAAAAATAAATATATTACCAAAAATGTAACTATATATAGTAACCTCCAAATTTTGTGGAGTTCCTATTAGATGACTCATGTGCTGCCCAACATATCAGTGGTTTCATGTCCTAAACAAAAGAGAGAAATACAGATGCATATTGAAATGCAAGAATATGTGCCATTTGTCCCACTTCTGTTGGTTCCATTTAGATTTATGATGTAGTGTTAAATATTATTTATACCCAATAAAATACAAAGACAGATCAGTGAATGCTTTTTTTCATAAAACTTCACTGTACTTACTTATGAAAATTTTACTTGTAAAATTGTATTAAATTCACAATTCTTTTTTTTTCTGCTCTCTTTCCAATATACAGAGCTAATAACCTTTACCAAGTCTTTCAACCTATTGCTTAGTTTGAAAGGACTTTAACTTCTGTTTGCTACTCTGAAATTGTAATAACTGATCTATGAACTGTCATCTCTTCTGAGAACCAAGTAGTTCATTTGGCTCACCATTTAAATGCTTAGCTAGATACAGTCACATATGAGAATACAATTTCAGTATAACTATTAAAAATGATAATACATCTCTTCTATAAATCTCATTATTTCAATAGATACCACATTAAATTGAAACTCATTGAAATCTAGAAGACCTAAACTGAGATAAATTTAAAAGGAAATTAAAACTTGAATGATTTTCAAACTTTTGCTCATTTACCTTTCAATTGTGAATTTAAACTCTTCTGCCTTAATTTTCTACCTGCTACTTAAACATGGCAGTTCATTATTAATAGTATTAAACTGCTATCCAGCAGCGCCAATATAATATGAAAATTGCCCTAGTGAGTACAAATAAAACAAACTTGTTTATTTGATTTTATATTGAAATTACAACTCCAAGAATAAATCATTGTTTGTTGGTTCAAAAGATATTGAAGGTAGATAAAATCTAATAAAAAGGAAATGGATTAATATTTCCTTAAAAATTGATTTTTCTTATTAACAAAGATTCTACCTACACTCTTTTGATGGTAAGCTATTTTTTCAAGTCACAAGTTTATCAATTAATGATAAACTTAACTATTAGTTGTTCACCTTAGCCATACTCTTTTCTATGTTTATTAATAGTCATTATAGGCATCAATTATCAATTTCACTAAAAATATTTCTATATAATAGATAGTATATAATAGATAGTATAAGAATTCTATTTGATATAGTATACTTTTGAGTCTTCTAATAAGGTGCAGGTAAATATAATTTGCAGAGACTATTCACAGAGGCTATTTACTGAATCTATTGATAATAACTTCTTAGTCAAAGGAAAAAGTCAACTGAACTCTAGGATTATTATTTGTTAAGCTCCAAATATTTGACTCTTAGTAATTGCAAGGAATGATTACAGTATCATCTTGCATTTTTGTTCCAGGACATTATTGTTTATGCAATTCAAACTTTATTCAATTTGCCTGTGTCCATAGTATTACTGCTAAAATGGGTATTATATTTCCAAAATGTCCTAAAATTGCATCTAAAAGAAATATAGATGCAATTTTAAATGCAAGAAAATGTACCATTTGTCACACTCTGTTGCTTCAGTTTAGATTCATGATGTAGTGTTATATGTTTATACTCAATAAAATACAGACAAATCAGTGAATGCTTCTTTTTCATAAAACTTCACCATGCATGTTTATGAACATTTTACTTGTAAAGTTGTGTGAAATTTACTATGTTTTTCTGCTCTCTTTCCAATACACAGAGCTAATAACCTTTTCCAAGTCTTTCAACTTATTGCTTAGTTTGTGTTTAGTTTATATTTCCAAATGCAATGCTCTGTTGTATAATTAGACACTTCCCTAATGCATGACTTAATCATGAAGTGATTGTTGGTCATCCTTTCCTTCATCCTCATTTTTTGCTACAACATGGCCCTGGCTCTAGGGTTTCTCCTATTTATTGTGGTTGTCCAAGTTGAGTATTTTCTGAATTGGGGTAGGAAGTGATGGGAACTTTCATTCATCATTATGGGAGGGCAAAATTGAACAACACTTTAGAAGGCAGTTTGGCAGTTTCTTAAAAGCTAAACAAAGGCTTTTAATACAGGATTCACATGTCTAGATATTTACATAAATAAGTTGAAAATTTATAACTGTACAAAAACCTGCAATTAGATGTCAGTCACCACCTACAGAAGTCTGACCTGCAGATCCTGTCTCAACGGTGATGAATGAATGCACTCTCATGTCATTACAGTGATACAAATGGGCTAGGGATGGCTGTTGGCTGCTTTTCGAGGGCGAAATGCAACCAATTGACCCAGATCATCTGTCCATCCACACTTTTATTCCCTCAATATTTTACAACACAGGTTCCAAGTTAACATACTTGTGGATAATTAACATGGTTAAAAGAGTGGTTTTATAAATGATAAAAGCTTCAGGTTCCCGGCTCAGAGTAAATTCTATTAACAGGTAATTCTCCTTGGATCTCCCCCTGAGAGGGTTATACAGCACAAAGTTAACATGAGTAAACAGTAGAGACAAAGAGATGTGGGGTAAACAGACTTAACTGGGAAAGGTCTCTTATTGTCCATATCTTCTCCCTAAATTAATGGACCAGCTGGCTACCTTTGGCCTGTCCCAATAAAACTTTTCAGCCTTCCAAAATGTTTGAGACTATAATTTATAGTTTTCTATAAATATTCTCTGTAATATTTTGCCAACCACCCCGAGTGAATTCCAATACTACAAGTAAATGTTTATAGCAGTCATAATCATAATTGCCCAAATTGGAAGCAACTAAAATATTCTTCAATAAGTGAGTAGATAAACATTTCCAAAATGGGAATTGTTCAAAGATAAACAGAAATGAACTATCAGGTCATGAGAAGAAATGAAGGAACCTTAAGTGCATGTTGCTAAGTGAAAGAAGCCAGTCTAAAAAGGCTCCATACTCTATGATTAAATCTATATGACATTCTGAAAAAGGATAAAGCTATAGAGAAAGTACAAATATATCAGTGGTTACCAGGGTTTAAAGGAATGGGGAGAGAAATATGGAGGGGAGATAATGAGTCTTTTTAGGGCAGTGAAACTAGTCAGTATGATACTGTTATGGTCTATTCATGATATTAGACATTTGTCAAAACCCATAGCATAGAGAGTAATCCCTAACGTGAGCTATGGGCTTTAATTAATGTTAATATTAATAGTGGTACAAATTATCACACCAATGTATCACACTAATACAAAACATTAATAATAATAGTAACTGTGAATGGAAGAGGAAGGGAACATTTTGTTCCCTGCATACACATTTTTTCTATATTTCTGAAATTGCTGTAAAATATAATAATCATAAAAATTGTTACTGTGTATATTTAATATGTTAAATATAGATATATCGATCAAGTAATATTGTATCATCTTAGTGAACAAACCATGGGAATAGATACATCTTAATATAGGATTCACTTTTAGGGTATAGATAGAGCAGTGGTTTTGTGAATAGCTTTTAGTTACATACTTGCAAAGAGTCTTGGCCTTAGTTTTGTTTTTGTTTTTGTTTTTTTTTTTCTGTCCAGAGTATATCTTGTATAAAGTTAGTGATAGAGTTACCACCGTTTACAAAAAGTCTGCTATAGGGCTGAAGATAGAAATGTTCCTGGAGATACTCGAGGAAGAGACCTCCAAACATGAAAAACACTGGACCAGGATCTTTGTGATTTTTCTTTATGAGACGTTGAATGGGTATTGACACATAGTTTTGGCTGTACAACCTGTAATAGGTAGCTTTTTCCCAAAAAGCATCCTGTTGTTTGTCCAGGCAGATATCTGAATCCTTTTAAAATTTAGTATTGCTGTCGATATCTCCTCTAAGAACAAAGCATTAATTTGTGAAATTATTAATCACATTCACAGAGGCAGAGTCCCTGAACTTAGTGTTGTGTCTGATTTATGACATAAGCTATAGTGGATAGTCTTTAAGTGACAGAAATTGCCATCTTTATTTATTGCTGTTGGAAGAAGTGTGAACAGCAATGGCTGTAAGGAAATTTAGTGAGTAATCAGACATACTTAAATGTTCAGATTAAAGATTTGTGTATAAAATATGAGAAACTTAATTGCTTAATTCATTTAATTACATGTCATCCCCCTTCCTCCTGTCTCTTATGCACAATCTGCAATACCTATAGTTATAAAGACTGATATTCCTCCTATGATTCAGCAAGATTTTCTTAGTTTTCTCATATGGAGTAATTCCCTTCATCTTAAAGTTGTAATTATATTTTGGCTGCTGAAGTTAATAGAAGCCTTTATATTATCCTACAAATAGAATTGAGAACATCTATTAATATTTTTAAATTTAAACTTCATCAAACAAAATCAATCTTGTTATTAGTTCTATAAGTTATGTTTTTTTAATTCAAGTCTCTTAGAATTCCTGGATGTATAATTATACTATCTGAAGCATAATTAGATTTTTCTCTTTTCTTCCAGAAATTTATGTTTTTAGAAATTCCAAAACAATTTCCAATACAAATTGTTGTAGTAGTAGGTAGCCCTGTCTAATTTCTAATTTGCTGGAAATTGTTTTATTGTTTCAATATTCAGAATATTACATGCAGTTGTTTAGTAGTACATAATCATTCAATTACTTTCCATCTTTTCCATTTTACTTAGAGTTTATGTAAGAATACAGTCTATATTTACAAAATTATGTGTTACCATCTATTGGTAGTATCAATAATTCTGTCTATGAATCTGTTGAAGTAAAGTATTATATTGATAGTATTTCTACCTCTGGATATTTGATAGGGAACACATTTAGCATATATATATATATGATTTTGCTAAAATTTGTAATTAATATGTTTCACACATTTTTTTGCATCTATGTTCATAAGTGAGATTAGTCTGTACTGATTATGTTACATGCACTATTTCCTGGAGTTTGGGTTTAGACTCATCTCAGCTCCATAAAATGTTGGTGAGGATTCCATCATTTACTTTGTTGTGAAGTGACATTTGAATTATTAATTAATCTGACTAAAAATTAGCTTGACTAATTTTATCCAAATTGATTTTTTTGAATAGATATTCATTGCTATTCAATATCTTCTCTTCTAATTAGTGTTTTAAACATACTTTTCCTGTATGAGTCATTTGTGATGATGAAGTCTTTCTTAAGCTTCCTGATTAGATAGTTTCTATATTTTCTTATTTTAATTCTTCTTACAGCTTTTATTCACATGAAATTTAGATGTTTGGTTTCTCTTCCAGTTTCCTTTATCTTAAGTAGGCTCTTGAACAGTTTATCCTTTAAAATTTATTTTAAAGAACGAATTTATATTGTATTATTGCTACTGTTCTATTTTACATTTTGTTATTTTTAACTGTATTTATTTTATATTACATTTATTTTACTGTTATATTTGTTTCTCTTAGTAGATTATTCAGTTATTTTCCCATGACTTTTCTAATTTTTCAGGATTAGTTTATTTTATTTATACATTTCTTACTAAATAAAGTTATAAAAGATAAATTTTTTATGGAGTTACAATTTTTTTATGAAAAGGTTTTTCTGTACTCCATGTTTTTTGTAAGTAACTATTCTATTAATTATTGTTTCTAGAAAGCTTATTATTTCCTTTTTAATTTTCACTTATACGAGATACATTTTGGAATATTTCTTACTTTTAAAATAGTTAAAATTTTTGATCAATTTAAAATTATGTCATTTTATTTGTGAAGAATAGTAATCTGGATTAATTTCTACAAAAATTTCTACTTAAAATAATGTTAACGTTTCTTTTATACTCTAACTATATAATAAATTTTGTTTATATCTCATGGTCATTTAAAAAGATGTATTTGCATATATAAATTTTGGGACATAAGATTTACCTCCTCTACATTTTTGTCTTCTTTTGCCTTCAAGATCTGTCCCATATTTAGAGAGAAATAATAAATTTTAATACTATAATAGTATTTTTTTTAACTTCTTCACACTTTTCTAATATCTTAGCTTTGCACATTTAATTGAAAGTACTTCGAGGTATTATAATTGGCAACTAAAACTAATTTTGTAGAAAGAAATCTAAATTTCTCAACTGGAGAAATAAATAAAAAAGCAGAAAAACATGTATGATATACACTAAATTCTCTTATTTATTTCAGCTTTTGTGTTATTTGTACTATGATGTACAGTTGTATTATGATGCATAATACCTCAAGTAACTTATATATCGCAGTACAATATCTCAAGTTACTTTGTCTAAACATGTGAATTACTTATTAGACTTCATAGCACAATACCTAAAAAATGGAAATTATAGGTGGAAATAAAACTTGGAGGAGAGGAGACCTATGTGTTCCAGAAATTGGGAAAGAAAGAACAGATGAGAAAAATTTAAGTTGCTCAGTTGAATATGCCCAATGAGTCACAGATATGATTATTAAGAACACACACATTTAGAAAACTTAAAAATAAAAACTGGGAAATTTAGTTTTACTAAACTTCCTATCAAAACCCCATCAAGATAAAAAGAGGATTATTCTGAAGAGTAACTGAAAAATACAATGAAACTAAAATGCATAAAACAATTTTGTAAAATAATAACAAAGTGAAAAAAATCAGTCTACTCAGTTTTAAAATTTATAGTATGTCTACATTACTCAAAATGCTGTACTATTAACAGAGGTATGTACAGAAAGATCATTGTAAAACAATGGATAATCCAGAAGCAAATGCACAGAAATATGCCCAACTAATTTTTTGACAAAGTTGAAAAAGAAACTCAGTGAAAAAAATGAAATTGTTTCCAACAAACAGTATTACAGAAATTGGACATCTGTAAGTCAAAATAACAATGACAAAAAAAAATACAAGAAAAACTAATAAATAGAAATAAATAAACAGAAAAACTCTTAACCTAAATAAACATAACAAAACCAACTCAAAATGCATTATTTATAAAAAATATAAAACACAAAAATCAAAATGTATTTAAAAATTGGAAAAAATACTCAGGACATAGGACTATATGAAGAGTTATTAACAGTATAAAATATTCATAAATTTGACTTTATCAACACTGAAATAATTTTGGTTCACAAAAACCCTCCTAAGATGGAAAAAAAGGCTACAGAATGATGGAAAGTATTTTCAGACCACATATCTGATAAATATATCTAGTCTATATAAAGTAGTCTCAAACTTTACAGGTAAAAAAATATAATTAGATAATGAATACATGAAAATATATTTTACTGAAAGTACACACAGATGACAATTTACCACATTAAAAAAATGTTGAACATAATTAGACATTAGAGAAACACAAATTACAAACACAATGAGATTTCACCTTTTAACATACCTATTAAAAATCCTAAAAATAATTTGGTAACCAAAAGGTATCTTATGAGGATGTAGAGAAACTGATCATTCACATTGTTGATGAGAACATAAAATGACTAAAAATTTTTACCAGTTTCTTGTAAAATTAAAAAGCAGCTACCATATAATCCAGGAATTGTACTCTTGCACCTTCAGGCCAGAGAAATGAAAATTCATATTTACCAAAAAATCTATATTAAAGAAACTAAAACTGAAATTGATGCGACTATCCAACTGTTGAATAGTTTTAAACCTGTGGTACACCCACACCATGACGTACTACTCAGCAGTATACGGTGCCAACTATCGATGAACAAAATAACCTGTTTAAGTGCCCAGATAATTATGCTGTATGAAAAAAGTTAATTCTAAAATGTTAGATTCGGTATGATTCCATTATATAACATTCTTGAAATGACAAAATTATAAAAAGGGTGGTTGTTAAAATTCAGCAATGGGGTTCAAAGAGAGAGTTGCATATAACTCTAAAAGTTTTACACAAAGGATTCTTGTAATGATGGAAATGTTCTCTATTTTGCCTGTATAATTATGGATATACTGGTTGTCATAGTGCTAGAGTTTTAGCAATTTTTTTACCACTGGAGGAAGCTGAGTTAAGTATACATGAGATCTCTGTATTGTTTCTTAAAATTGCATGTGAATATACACTTATCTTAAAATAAAATTTAATTAAGTAAAGCAAAAAGAAATTCCAAAATTTAGTGGCTTAATACAAAAATCACTTATTTGCTTAAAATGTGGACACTAATAGGGCTGAACAGGAACAGCTCTTGTATACTTCAAGTGTTATTAGCTGGAACAGTCAAACTGGGATTAGTAAAACTGCAGAAGCCAGTTCAGGTGGCTCACTTACAGCCTAGAAAGATAGTTTTGCCTGCATCTGCATATTTTCTGGGAGCTTAGTTGAAGATGCATGCCTCAATTCTTCTTCATAGAAGTAGATTCCTATAACTGATCAGGTGACATAACTTAAAATCAGTATACAGCTGCAAATGCTGTCGTGTGCATTATTTTTCTGGCACCCAAGATAGGGCCTAGCACTTTTTGAGCAAGCAGAAAACACACTCATTAATGGCAAACAACCCAGCCCGGTCACTTTTCCCACTTCCACCTCCATAAAGTAAGTATAGAAGTCACAAATTGTATTTGCCTTGATCTACTGATTTGTCAGTGTAGCTACAGAAACTGCTCAATACAGGGAGACATAAAAGCCATGCAATCTGGAACACTCGAGCATGTTCAGGGATGTGCATGCCCTTTGCAGATTTTCTCTCCTAACAAGTTCATATCTGCTAATTTCATATTTGATTGATTTATGGCTATGTTTCTGGTGGGTATCCTTCAAATAGGTTTTTGAGTTGCACAAATCCAAAGAAGTTTTGCTTCCAAAATATTTTGCATTTCTCTGGGAAAAGCCAGTCATTTATATTAATATTGGAATGCATTCACTGAAGATTTTATTAAACATTTTTGTTGATTAGAGTTATTGCAAGGGTAGCAGAAAATGATTTAAAACAATAGTCTGCAAGCTACTTGGTGCTGAACATGTAGATTCAGGTTAGATGGTCTGAAAATGTGGATTCAGGGTTGGACAGATGGGAGTCAGAGAACTTGAGTGAAGAGATGCCTTGGAATCACACTGCTGAAAGATTTTATACCTCTTCCCTTTGAAAAGCTGTACATGTCTAACATTGAGCACCTGCAAAGTTAAGAATGCTTGACAATGGATTGAGAAATAGCTCAATAGATCAGACAGCTGTTTTAACCTAGTGTTTTTTCTACACATGCAGAAAATAAGTACTTTACCGTCTTTTAAGCACAAAGATTTAACGAAGAGCACTCTCTAATCCAATTTATGAGGGCTCTACCCTCATGCTCTAATTTCCTCCCCAAAGTCCCACCTCAACATATCATCCTGGAGTTAAGGTTTCAACACACACAATTTTGGGAAACACAGACAAAGTTTGTTGTACTGTCCTAAATCAGAGATAATATATTAAGATGATCCAAAATACATCATAACATATATAAAATAACATGAAAAGTAGCTAAAATGTAAAACTTAAAATCATTTTAAATAAAAAGAATAGAATGTAAGGGAGAAAGGAAAAACAATTCAGATGCCTTATAAAAAAAAAAACGAGAGAATTGAAAAGCATTAGTGAAAAGATCACAGCTGGTGGATACATTATTATCAATCCTGGAAGACTAGAGGCTGATTGAAAAGATATTTTCTCTCTCATAAAAGAACTGCTGCATTAAATAATATCCCTTTTCTGCCTTCTTTCTTCCTTTTTTGGATCTCTTTTGAAAAAATAAATTGTCTTTTGCTTCAGCAAGACTAGAACATAAAGACTGATGGAATTATAGACACAATTAACTAGTTTTTTAAAACTAGGCAAAATGATGCTTATTTTGCCTATTTTAAGAAAAACAAGTTGTGTCTATAATTATTATTTTATCTTATTTTGTGACAAATTCTTTATAGTTCATGTATATATATTTCAAAGGCATATCTTGGAACATGGCTAATTTTGTAAAAATAATTGTAGATATAAACAGAAAGTGAATCAAAAATTATCTTCTCATATTTAAATAATATTAACATATTGTCTTTTATTATTTTATTCCTTAATTTCATTACATAATTAAATAACAGTATTGATTGATTTTATTGTTCTATGAAACTATGCTTAGGCACAACATGTGGAATGAGTTATATTAGCTCCAACTCTGTAACTGTCAAGCTGTTCAGTCGAACAAGACAATGAACCTGATTTTCTTCCAAAGCACAGTGTTTAGTGTGGGGTGCTTTGCATCCAAATCTAAAGAGTTTGGAAACTTTGATTCATGCCCTACCCTTGAAATAGCATCAAAAAACAATGAAAACTCTTTGAAGCACTATTTCCTACCCTTAAAATGTAAAAAACAATATATATCTAATCATTTGTTGTGAGGATATTATATGATAATAAATAGGTACTTAGTGAAGTCTAATACAGCAAGAAGTCCATAAATAGTACTTGGGATACACCATTTTAATATTGCAATTATCATTATCTTACAGAGATTTTGAAAGAGCAAATTAAATATATTACTTAATGTATGCTTCATATTTCTCAGAAAAGTTTAGTTCTCTTTCCTTCTGTTATCTAATCTGTCTAAATTTTTCAGCAAGGATGCATCATCCTCTTCAATGAGCAAAGAACTATTATGGCTTATATTAGAAAGACAATGTCATTTAAATAATGTAATTGATTTGTTTTAGTATTGCATTTTAAATTATTGCATTAGGATTAACTTTACTGGTCCATTTTTTGATATTGAATTTTAAAGTGTTGCATTAGAGTTAACTTTATTGGTCCATTATTTGAGGCATAGAAAATTTAGGTAAGTTGCACACAACTGATATGTGAAAGATGTGGGAGATAAACCTGAGAGGTCTTCTTAGAGAGTTTGTGCTATTAAACAAAATGTTTTAGCATCCTTGGCTTAAGGGGACCCAAATTGAGGATTCAAATTATAATAAAATCTCTAGAAATCAGAACTCAGTCATTAGCATGTTTATGTCAATCTGACATAAAAGAATCCCACATTTTTCTAATTTATTTGCACAGCCTTGCTTGGGCCAGAATTTTGCCAGTTCTTTTAATTATTCTGGTAAAAATTTCTTATGTAGAAAAGCAAATTTGTGTTGTTTTAATATCACTTTTTTAAAAATGTGATTTTGCAAAATACATATTTCTCAATTTCTCGAGATGCAATGCCTAGTTGTTATTACAAGATAGTTCCAGGTGGGATTTTTAGAATCATATTATTAGTTGTTTTCCACATCACTTATGGAAAATAATTCATATACTATTCACTCACCAAATGATTAAGTTGCTTTTGGTATAGAGGCTACAAAGAAAATTGTCTTTCTGTGACTATAGCATCTTTGAGAGATATTGTTTAAAGAAAACTAATACCTATTATATATACTGTATATAAATAAAATGTTATTCATTAAGAAATATTCATATGATTACATTTTAGAACTATGTCTATCAGAAATTAATAGAAACTAATTCTCGATAGGTAACTTTGTTTTTAGCTTCTTTGGTATTACGCATAATCTTAATTTTACTGTTTGATCACTATTGTTGACTTTTTCAAAGTAAATCGAAACTGGTGTTCTTTTCAGGGTTTTAGAAGCTCTTCAGTAGGCCATAGTAGGCTAAGAGCAGTGTACTGTCCATTAAAAAACAAACAAACAATGCTTACTGCATACAACTTTGTGTGTTCTCTTATTTCTAACATGTAATAGACCCTTATATACTACATCAATGACACTGATGAGTTGGAGATCCAAAAGTAGTAATGGCAAATTTAAGATATCAGGGAAATACAGGTTATTGTGGGGAAAAAAATACCATTAATTTATCATTCTTCCAATATTCCAGTAGCTAATTTGCTCCTGATATAAAATATCTTGTGACATTTACTTTTAACAGACAGTTGCTAACTATTTGAATCATGCTGTCTTGGGATTTTGGGGATGATGCTTCTCTGGCTGGAAACCTCTGTGTGCCTTTGCCTGAGTTATGCTTGGGCCCATTGGCTTGTTCTGTCCACTCAGCCTGGCAGGCTACACTTGGCTCGTGCTATAAGACTGGATCTCATGCCTGCCAAAGGTGAGAAGAGCAGCCAGGTGTTTGTGAACAAGCAAGCAAGGGGTCCGGCCACTGTGCACAGGCAGGCACTCTGGCTGTGGTGATGTGGGCAGCTCCAGGAGCCAGAATGGGTGCTGGATCCCTGTGAGGCTGCAGCTGGATAAGGCATACCACAAGTAGCTTCCATGGCTAGCACCGGAGGACATAGTGTTGCCTGGAAGTTTGGAGATACCAGGAACCCAAAAGAGGATGTCACAGCCCTGGCTTGGGGAATTTCTAGATTTGGGTTCGCCCAGAAGCTTGGAGATACCAGAGCCCAAAAGAGGGTGACACAGCCCTGG
>CAUYQU010069095.1:0-15617 GCA_963574635.1 Cheracebus regulus
AGTTTCTTTCTTTCTCCTTTTCTTTTTCTAAAATCTCTTCCTCTTTCTTTCTCTTTCATTTTTTCTTTCTTTTGCTGTTTCTTTCTTTCTCCTTTTCTCTCTTTTTCTAAAATCTCTTCCTCTTCCTTTCTCTCTTTCATAAAAAAAAAAACACACACAAATCCATGCATTTAAGTTTATGCCTGTTGGAAGCAGTAGAAGGGTTGACATGTTAGTTCACATGCATTAGAATAATTCTGGCAGTGTGTTCATATTGATGCTCTCTGGGCTCATTAACATTTGCTGGTGCACCTATAAACACACTCAAATATCCAAGAAGATTAGGAGAGGCTATAGTCTACAGACATCATTATGATAGTTCCATAACATTTAATCAATGGCAATGTGTGCAGAAAGGTGCATGGAACACATGTTCAAACGCTAATTGAAAGAAATTTTTCTTCCATACAAAAAATTGTATACTAGATAACAAAGTGGCTTCCTTAAGAAGGGGAGAGGTTACAGGAAGGCAAGAAGAAACAGGAACTGCGAGAAGGGCCAAAGAAGCAAATTCATTTGATTTATAAGGCTTTAAAGCAAAATAATTGGCAAGTCAGATAATTGGCTACAGAGATTGGGTCTTGCCAGTAACTAATTAGGACCTGTCTTTGTGTGAATCATCTGGTTTCCTGCCAAAGATGAAGATAAAACATTTCCATGAGCAGGCAATTCAGCCTGAGTATGTCTAATGTTATTTTCAGATGAGTAGACTCCGTGTTCATGGTGGCAGCAGGCATTTTTGGGAGCTCATGAACTGAATTTCAGGAAAAGCCCAAGAAGATTCCACATTTCCCTCAGGATATCCTCAGGAAAATGTCCACAGGCCTGGAAACACTCAGTCATTACTTGCTTACTTGAGAGAAGTCAAAAAGGATCATGGAAACAGATTGGAATGTTGAACCAAATTTATAAATGTTCCTAAGCTGTTTTCATTAACCAAAAAAGATGCTGAATAAACAGAAAAAAAAGATCAGGCTGGGAAATGTCACCAGGACTGGCCCCCACAAAAGAGGAAAAGTGCTGTGAATATTTAGTGGAAGAGGAAATGGTACACATTGACAACTAAGGGAGTGAAGAAGATAGCTTATCAAAGGGAAGCATTAGAAAGTTAACTTTCTCAGAGGACTGAAACAAAACAGATGTGAAAAAGTAAAAAAAGTAAGTTGTTAATCCATTTTGTTTTGATTGTTGTATATGCTGAGAGATGGGGTCTAGTTTTATTCTTCCATAGGTGGATATGCAATTTTCCCGGCACTTTTATTGAAGAGACTGTCTTTACCCCAACTTACGTTTCTGGTACCTTTGTCAAAAATGAGTTTGCTTTAGATATGTGGATTTATTTCTGGGTGCTCTCGTCTGTTCCATTGTGTCTGGTTTTATGGCAGTACCATGTTGTTTTGCTCTGTAGGAAATTTTGAAGTACTCCATAAATATATTTTTAAAAATCAAACCAAGAAATCTTATCACTTATGATATCAAGGCCTTGGGTAAATGGAAAATGGGTTCATTCATCAAGTGAAGACCCCGTTTGATCACCTGGTGTATACAAATCAATGTGCTAGGCGTGGGAGGAGTATAGCAAGAATGGAAATGTGTGAAGAAGGAAAGAAAGAGACCAGGAATTTTTTGAAACTATTGTAGAGCACATGATCTTGTCTACTTGGAAATAAGAGATAGCTTTAAGGTAGAATATTGAGCCATTCTTTTGGACAGAATTCTGCAAAGGTGGTAGACCAGATATCCTAGTTGGTTCTGCCCTCCTCATTCATGGAGGCCTTTTAAATTATAATTTTTGAGTATAGGTAACTCCAGCTATTACCAAGACTATCAGGAAAAGGGAAAGACTAGGGAATCTGGTGAAGGCAATGAGAAAGTTATAAGATCGGAAGCTATGAATTCATGCTTGCACAGACATGACAGCAGAAGACGGGTTAAAGATGAATAGAAGCAACTATCCAAGTGTAAGAAAAGTCAAGTTAAATGAGATGACATTGATGCCACAATGTTGACCAAGCCATGGGTGGAAACTATTCCCCTGAAGTCACAGAAGGATATCTTGTTATTGATGTGTGCCTTCTACACTGGGGACTTCTTAGTATAACAAAGGATTCCTCATCCCTTTGGCTCAGAGAAATTCCACTAACCCCATCCTTGTGAGCTTTCATGATTTTACAGAAATAACTCAGGCCATAGCCAAGGGCATTGCAGCTCTTTGGATGGAATTATATTTGGGTCAATTAGGAAATAAAATGCTGAAATTACCTCATAGTCTGAGGTTACTCAAGTTGCCCAAAGTGACACAATAGAAATAAATTTGGAAGTCTATCAAGAGTGAATGTCTGGCTGAGATATTTTCTCAGAGAAGATGAGAGGGCCCTACCCAAGGGGAGTCTAAGTACCGCCACCAACCCCAAGAGCTCTAAGTAGAGTCAATCAACTTAAGGGTTCTCAAATGTCAGATGAGGCACTTCCAAGCAAAGTCTCCAGTGGAGGAAAAAAGTGCACATGGAAGAAAACCTTTCTATTAGGAGAAAGATCAGGTACTGATTCCTAAAAGCCTCAAATCATATTCACTCCACTTCTTTCTGACACCTCTGCTTCAACCTAACCATGAGTGAGGAAAGAAGACCTTTCCTGAATCTTAAGCATACCTAGCAATTTCCCATGGAGCAAAAAACATAATTTCTACTCTCCTCAATCAGAGGAGTATAAAGCAATTTTATCTAGATGTTGTTCCTGTGGCCTGGGTCCCAGAGAATTCTGAAGGTGCAGATCCTTCTCACCATTGTTAGGGAGAGGATATTTGGTGGACATATACTAGAACTCACAGCAATTCAGGCACTGTTTCTTTGCAATGCTGAGCTACATATTCCAATATATATGTTTTCCCAAATGCATTGGTTTAAATATAGTTGTTTGTTTGAAACATGGAGATACCCTTAAGCTAAATAACAGACTCTTCTCTTCCTTAACAGGAAGCTCTCATTTCCTGCATGCACTGGAAGGTCACTGTTTCCCTCACTCTCACTCCTGAATGACATATTTCAGTCCATGCAGTAGCATTAAAGGTAGGAAATTTATGGAGGTACCTGCTTATTAGATGTGCTGTGTTATCATCAACTGGATTCATACAAATGGCCAGATGGTAAAGAGAACGTGAGCCTACATGTCTATTCCTGGAGTTTCAAAGAGAGCCAAAGACACACCTCTGTGTACCTGGCTATTGAGCATCTGGCCTAAAGAAAGCAGTGATATGAGTTTGAGTTTCCACAATGCTTTCCTTATCTCTGAGAATCTCTAGAATTGATCTCAAATTCTTTTAAATTGTTCATAATGCACCTATCAGAGTTCTGAACCCAAATGAAATCTGTGCCTGGGGAAGCTCTGATTGACTACACACTGAAGAACATTTCCATAGTAGAACTAGATAGATAGATAATTGATAGAGAGATGATGGATGAATAGATGAATAGATAGATGGGTAATAGATTCTTTCTCTATATATATAGATGATAGATAATAAATAGATGGGTGATAGATGATAGAAACATAGGTGACAGATCATAAATATATAGATAAATAGATGATGGATAGATAGATGAATAGATATTAGATGGATAGATAGATGGCAGATAGATAGATAGATGACAGATGTTCACCGCAAGGTTCTGGCTCTCAGTGGTTCCCCAGAACCCTCTGTTTATGAGTCTGTCTTCCAGCACAGTTAATTTGTCAAATGTCAATTCCAGGAACATTTTACCAGAAAGTTCTCCACCCTGTCAGCAAAGCATGAGCCCTTCCCCTATAAGGCCACACTGCTGCCGGTAGCAGGGTTGTCTGGGCCCATACAAGTGTATACACCCAGGGAGCATTACTCACCCCAGAGCCTATGCAGAAGAAGCCAGTGAGGAATGAATTGTTTCTCATGTCCTTTCTGTCATCTTGGCAAAAATAAATGCTGAAGAATAAAAACGCTGCTTACACACATACCCATGTGCTTCCTCTGGGTAGTGGGGATGGGGAGTGGGAGCTGAACCTTAACGACCCTAGTCAGCGACAGTAGGCTCCTTTGGCCAACCTCTTCAGCTGGCCAATGTTCAGTTGCTTCCTTTGGAGGCCTATCATGCAACCATATTGCAGATTGTAAGATCCATTTGACCCATCAATAGATAAGTGAGGGGTCAGACACCCAGAAATGGTCTCTTAGCTCAGGATACTTAACAAAGGGTGATAGTCTGGAGGACTTAGACCACAGATGTTTATTGCTCACAGTTCTGGAGGCTGGAAGTCTAAGACCAAGGTATGGCAGATTCAGTGTCTGGTGAGGACTTGGTTCTTTGTTCATAGACAGTGCCTCCTCACATGGTGGAGAGGGTGAGATGGACAGAGTGAGGGAGGGAGACAAAGAGAGAGAGATATAGAGATAGAGAGTGAACTTCCCAGAGTATCTTTTTATAAGGACAGTAATTCTATCAGATCAGGTCTCCATCCTTATGACATCGGTATTAGTCTGTTCTCATGCTGCCCATAAAGACATACCTGAGACCAGGTAATTTATAAAGAAAAAGCGATTTAATGGACTCACAGTTCCACATGGCTTGGGAAGCCTCACAATCATGGAGGAAGCCAAGGAGGAGCAAAGTCATGTCTTACATGGCAGCAGGCAAGAGAGCGTGTGCAGGGGAACGCCCCTTTACAAAATCGTCAGATCTTGTGAAACTTATTCACTACCACAAGAACAGCATGGGAAAGACCCACCTTCATGGTTCAATTACCTCCCATTGGGTCCCTCCCATAACATGTGGGGATTATGGGAGATACAATTCAAGATGAGATTTGGGTGGGGACACAGCCAAACCATGATATCATTAAATCTTAATTACCTCCTGTTAAATTAAGTTTAGCCTAAAGCTACCTCCTCACATATTTTAAGTTCAGCCTCAAAGTTTCTCTGCACACAGTGCACTGTACCATAACTGGATGTGCAAATGTACAAATGGACTGGAACCCACTCTTGTGCCAACCACTGAATTTTGGTTAAAGGCGGCCAGTGGTACAAACTGTGTTGAAATAAGGTAAATGCTGAGCTGTAAACAATCAAGCTGTTTCTGTACTTCACTTTCATTTTTTTCTTTTTTTGTTCATAAATCTTTTCCCATACAGCAGCGCTGGAGACTGAGCCTATTCTGGTTTTGAGGGGACTGTCTGATTTGAGAATCGCTCTTTGCTTGATTAACCTCTATTAAATTTAATTTGTCTAAGGTTTTTCTTTTAATAGACGTTATTCCAAATACACCCATACTGGCAGTTAGAGCTTTGTCATACGGATTTGAGGGGAAGGGACAGAAACATTCAGACCTGAACAGATGGAAATATTCAATAGCCAGTATTCTGTGTGTTGAAGGTAGGCTTCCCCCCTTCCATTAATTAGTCTAATAAATCGTTTGGTGAAATATTTCTCAAAAGTTAAAAAAAAATAATCACCTGTATCAGGTGGTCCTTCTTGAGTTTTACACTTTCAATTATTATTATTATTGCTATTTTTGCACATGGATGAAATGCAGAATGCAGTCCTACAAATAAGCTTACTCTTTTGCCAGCACTGGGCTCTTTTCCAGGTGGGCATATGGGCTAGTTTTAGTATTTTGCACCTAGTCAGAGCTCAGTAAAAATTAAAATAGAAAAAGTGCTGAAATGATTTAGTTATAACACAAAGGGTTACAGTGCGGCATGTTTATGGTAGTGAGATAAAAGCTGAATTTGCAAATGCAATTGGATAGAGCCCACTAGTCACTGTTAACATTAGCTGTCCTTCCTGGACTACAGCTGTCCTTCCTGGACCACCCTGATGGGGTTGGGTGTCAAAGATTCCTGAACTCGCTTTTCGGCATGCAAACTGCAAATTGTGCACACTTAGTATCTGTTTGCTAATCTGAAGAGCTGCAAATCTCCCACTAAGCTGGAAGAATGGGCGGAGTAAATTCAGTGCAAAGTGGAGATCCCCTTGGTGTGTCCATAGGTTCATGGTGCCATCTGGGGAAATACATGGGCTGTTCTTCATGTCTTGCCTTCAGCCATTCATCACCAAGAGCTTCTTCAAGCTGAGGTTTGGAAGTGAAATGTGGGGAGCAAAATGCATCCTAGCCATGGAAAGAAGGCCTTGAGTTAAGGGAAGCTTAGCAGAAGAATAGCTGGGCTGCTGCTTGAGCCTTGTCTGGCTTCATACACCTGTATGCTCCTGGCACTGTTACTGGAGCCTGCAGCCTGTGTACCTGGGGTTTTGGTCTGATCAGAGCTCCACTGCTACCAATATGGGCCCTTTGAGTCTCAGCCATGTCCCCCATCTGGCCTTGACGTGAGTGACTCACCTTGAGACTCTGTGTGTCTATATGTCTGCATACATGTGTTCTGTATGAATTTGTGTAGGAACATCTGTTTCTGTGTGATCATGTTTGTATGTGTAGGTGCACAAATGTATGCATTTCTTCATAAGTGTATTATGTATGTTTGTATATGCACATGTGTTTCTGTGTATGTGTGCATGGGTTTCTCTTTGAGTATATTAGGAATGCATGTGTTTGTGTGCATGTATGTATATTCATGCAGGTATATGTATACATGAGTCTCTGTATGAGTTTATGTATGCATGCATTTATGTATATATATGGGCATGCAAGCAGTTTATGCATGAGTATATGCATGTATGCATGTGTTTGTATATATATGTGCATGTATGCAGGTGTAGGTATGAATGGGTTTCTGCTTGAGTTTATGTATGCATGTGTTTGTGTGTATATATGTGCATGCATGTAGGTGTATGTATGGATTGGTTTTTCCATTAGCATATGCATGTATGCATATGTTTGTATATATATGTACATGCATGCAGGTGTATGTATGCATGGGTTTCTGCTTGAGTTTATGTATGCATGTGTTTGTGTGTTTATATGTGCATGCATGCAGTTGTATGTATGTATGTGCTTCTGTATAAGTGTATACACATGTCTGTGTCTGCTTGTATATGTACCTGTGTCTGTGTGTCCTCCAAAGCAATCCTCTTTCCTCTCATCTCCATTTTCTTCTGCATTCTTTCTCGCTCCCTAAACTGCAGTTCCCAAGAAGAATGCAGGGATCCAGCTCATTAGAACATCCCTTCTTTATAGAGTAAATCACACATCCAAATAGCAGTTATTTTTATGTTGGTAATAGAGAGTTTTGAGTGGGTGACATAAGACATAAGAGGTTAATGTTTAAAATCAGTCCTGAGTTTAAACCATCAAACAGGCTTTCAACAGAAAAAAAGTTCACAAGCTAAAATTCTGACTGATAAGTGAGAGGTTGCTTAAATATCTAAAGATTGAGTCCCAAACTGCATTCAACAAACACATCTATGCCTCTGTGTTGCATCTATCAATGGGACACGATGGATAATGGCAAGGATTTCTCTTGAGAGCATGAACATTTTATTAGATATTTTCACGGATACCCCAGTGAATGTAGCTCAAAAGCATATACTGTCTGAAATACACACATACAGATTCTTGAAGCCTCTGAGAAAATTCCATGCTTCCAAATTTTACATATGGTTAAAGGCCAAGTCAGGAGGTGAATGGATAGTTCTCTCTCCAAGAATAGTATAGCTTTTATTATAAATGCACTCTCTGCCCAAGATAGGTTTCAGGGTAACACAATTTGGCTCCCTAAGGATTAGAACAGGAAAAATGTTGGTATGGTTTGGCTGTGTCCCCATCCAAATCTCATCTTCAATCATAGCTCCCACAATTTTCATATGTTGTGGGAGGAACCCAGTGGGAGGTAATCATATCATGGGAGTGGGTCTTTCTTGTGCTGTTCCCATGATAGTGAATAAACCTCTTGAGATCTGATGGTTTTATAAGGTGGCATTACCGTGAACAAGCTCTCTTGCCTACCACCATGTAAGATGTGCCTTTATGTCCTTCACCTTCTGCCATAATTGTGAAGTCTCCCCAGCCACATGAAACTGTGAGTCCATTAAGCCTCATTTTCTTTATAACTTACCCAGTCTTGGGTATGTCTTTATTAGCAGTGTGAGAACAGACTAATATAAATGTCATTGTGCAACTATTGTGCATGAAGCACCTATCTGGTTAGGGCAACTGAGGAATGCATACATCAGAAGCCCTTGCCACAACGAAGAAATCATCCATAAAAGCATAGCAGAGAAATAAGTCCTTCTCTGGGCCCACAGAAGCAGCCAGTGCAGGTATTAGGCATGAGAACTGCTGACATGCTGCTCGGTTTATAATCCTGGAAGATATCTGTGCTGTGCTCTGGGACTCTGGGCAGACAGCTGTGCCTCAATCCTTCCAGAGGCTGACATCAGCGGTCTGGAACCTGCAGGCAAATCTGAGAGCCGTGGGGATGAGAAACTGCCCTGTCTGTGAAAATTTGGGAGGGTATCTTAGATTCTTTACTGGCTTTATCTGTCACCTCTTCCCTTCAAAGCCCTCTGATGGGGTGTTTGTAGCATCCCTGCAAAATCTCCACATGTCACCATCTGGAGAAGAGAAAAAAAACACCTTCTTGAAAAATGTTATCTTTGCAGGCACATGCTTTCTGAATATGATCTCTTGCAGCTACAAAGAGACTCTCATCAGGAGGCCAGATTTACAAACTTTTCTTTGAGAAAAAAAATTGGAAAAGATAATGAAAAAAACAGGAAATTTTCTTAAAGTGACCCTTGGAAAGTTTGGCATTGTTGACGAGGCTATTCTTAGGATATTACCGATGAAGCCACTTATGGACAGGAAGGGCCAGCCAGAAATACCGGTGGAGGTGGTTGGCTGGAGAAAGCCACTTACTTCACTTTTGTGCTTTTGCCAAACTGGCTTGTGTCTTGCCCTCTTGGAAAATGCCGTCTTCTTGGCAGGGTCCCACCTTCTACAGAGGTACAGACAGGGCGAAGGTGCCATTACACTCAGCTGTCTGGACAGCTGGCTGCATCCAGAAATCCTGAGCATAGAGAGGCCCAACCAGATCTTGTGTTTTCCACTCTGCATGTATATTAGATAGTATAGAAAAAGTTTTGGAAATTTATGATAATTTCTTAGCCATGCCACCAAAGACACAGGCAACAAAAGAAAAAAAAGCCACAGGCAAACTGGACTGCACCAAAAACAACAACAACAACAAAACTTTTATTCACCAGAAGACAGGAGCAAAAGAGAGGGAAAACCAAACCACAGAATGAAAAGATATATTTGCCAATCATATACCCTGATAAGGGATATATTTGATAGAGTTCTCCAGGAAAACAGAAGCAATAGGACAGGTAGCTATAGCTATAGCTATGGATACAGATGATATTTATTATGGGAATTGGTTCACATGATTATGGAGGTTAAGGCCCACCCACTATAATCTACAAGTTGAAGACCTAGATAAGCTAGTTGATATGGTTTGTCTGTGTCTCCACCCAAATGTCGTCTTGATTTGTAGCTCCCGCATAATTCCCATATGTTGTAGGAGGGACCTGGTGGGTGAAAACTTCATCATGGGGTTGGTTTCCCTGAAACTGTTCTCATAGTGAATAAGTCTCATGAGATCTGATGGTTTTATAAGGTGAAACCCCTTTTGCTTGGCTCTCATGTAAGACATGCCTTTCACCTACCACCATAATTATGAGGCCTCCCAGCCACGTGTAACTGTGAGTCCATGAAACCTCATTTTCTTTATAAATTACCCAGTCTTGGGTATGTCTTTATCAGCAGCATGAAAATGAACCAATACACCAGTGGTGCAATTCAATCCAAATCCTAAGGTCTAAGAAGAACTCCCAATCCTAAATGGTTCTTACCAAAAGTTTTTAGTGAAAGCACAACCCAACGCTACCTCACCCTCAGCAGTCACTCAAGGAATAAAATGACAGGCTTTATACAACTTTTCACATCCACATTAGGAAAGAATATTTCTAAATAGTCTCAGCTTCCAATCCTAACACTAACATTTCATTAAAGAACCATGCAGGGGCGGGGCCAAGATGGCCGACTAGAAGCTGCTGCATTCAGGGGCTCCCATCGAAAAAACCGTAATAAGCATGTGAATCCTTCACCGGCAACCAAGGCATCCAGAGTCTCTCATCAAAATTGACTAGAAGGCTGGGTGTGACTCACGGAGAGAAAGAAGAACAGCGTGGTGTGGCAGCTCACCTGACAGCCAGACAGGAAAGGGGAATCCCCTCCCTCTAGCCAAGGGAGGTGGTGAGTGAGCACACTAACTAGCCAGTGAAACTGTGCTTTATTCATGGAACTATGCAACCCAAGGATCGGATGATCCCACTCATGAACCCATGCCACTGTGGCCTAGTGTCCCAACCCCAGAATGTGCAGGTTCTTACAGCCTCTCAGCTGGAATCTACTTAAGCCTACACAACTCCTGGGGGCAGGGGCAACCCGCAACAGCTGTGGCTGCCTGCTGTCTAAGCCATTTGAGCTCCTCAGGGGAGGGCAGCAGCCAGCACTGGGACTCACAACTTCCTAACAGGCTAAGCTCCCTGGGCAAGGGTGGCACCCATTTCTATAGCTCCAGGCTATGCTTTTCTCATGCTGGAGCCAGACAGGCTGAACAGCTTGGTCCCAAGACTTGTCCCCACAGTCCAACACATTGGCTGTGATAATCTGCAGCCAGAGTGCCTCTTCAGGCCTAACCCTGACCCATCCTTCCTCAGTGAATGGGGCTTTCCTGCAGGATCTCCAATAACTCCAGTCAGGGGCTCAGGGACAGAATTTGGATTTCCCTGGGCCTGAGCCCCTAGGTGACCATAGTCTCCTTGGACCAGCAGACTTAGCCTCTCCTCCTGGTAGTTGTGAGGAATCTGGGAAGCCCAGATGAGTGGGTTTCCCCCCAGCGAAGCACATGGCTTCCATCAAGGGACAAAGTGCTTCATTAAATGGGTCCTGCTCCCATGCCACCCAACTGGGTGAGACCCTCCAACAGGGGTTGTCAGATGCCCTATTTAGGAGTGATCCTGCTGGCAACAGGTTGGTGCTCCTCAAGGTCAGAGGTCCCAGAAAAAGGAGGAGGCACCCATCTTTGCTCTTATCCAGGCTCCTTTAGTGACATCTCCAGGCATGGGAGTGAATCAGATGAATATGGCCTGAAGTGAACCCCCAGCAAACTGCAGCAGCCCTACAGAAGGGGGACTTGACTATTGAAAGAAAAACAGAGAGAAAGCAACAACAAAAGCATCGTCAACAACAAAAAGCCCCCACAAAAACCTCATCCAAGAGTCAGCAGCCTCAAAGACTGAAACTAGACAAATTCATGAAGATGAGAAAAAAAAAACAAAAAAATGCCGAAAACCCAAAAGGCCAGAGTGCCTCTTCTTCTCCAAATGATCGCAATGTCTCTCCATCAGGAGCACAGAACTGGACGGAGGATCACATGGACAAATTGTCAGAAGTAGGCTTCAGAAGATGGGTCATAAAAAACTACACTGAGCTAAAGGAGCATGTTCTAACTCAATACAAAGAAACTAAGAACCTTGATAAAAGGTTAGATGAATTGCTAACTAGAATAACCAGTTTAGAGAGGAATACAAATGACCTAATGAAGCTGAAAACCATAACACAAGAACTTCATGAAGCATACACAAGTATCAACAGCTGAATCAACCAAGCAGAAGAAAGGATATCAGAGTTTGAAGACCACTTTACTGAAATAAGATATGGAGACAAGGATAGAGAAAAAAAGAATGAAAATGAATGAAGAAAGCCTCCAAGAAATATGGGACTTCATAAAAAGACTGAATCTATGATTGATTGGAGTACCAGAAGGAGACAGGGAAAATGGAAACAAGCTGAAAACATCCTTCAGGAGATTATCCAGGAGAACTTCCCCAACCTAGCAAGACAGGCCAACATGCAAATTCAGGAACTAGAGAGAACATCATTAAGACACTCCATGAGAAGATCAACCCCAAGACACATAATCATCAGATTCCTCCAAGGTCGAAATGAAGGAAAAACTGTTAAGGGCAGCCAGAGAGAAAAGCCAGTCATCTACAAAGAGAAGCCCATCAGACTCACAGCAGACCTCTCGCTAGAAACTCTACAAGGCAGAAGAGAGTGGGGGCCAATATTCAACATTCTTAAAGAAAAGGATTTTCAACCCAGAATTTCATATCCAGCCAAACTAAGCTTCATAAGCAAAGGAGAAAGAAAATCCTTTCCAGATAAGCAAATGCTGAGGGATTTTGTTACTAACAGGCCTGTCCTGCAAGGACTCCTGAAAGAAGCACTAAGTATTGAAAGGAAAAATAGGTACCAGCCACTGCAAAAACACACCAAAATATAAAGACCAATGCACTATGAAGAAACTGCATCAACGAGTGTGCATCAACTAGAATGTCCTCCAGGTTCATCGATGTTGCAGCAAATGACAGAATCTCCTTTTTCCCTTCTTTTTTTTATTAACACATTTCTTGTTTAGAAAAAAAAAATGCATATCACTGCCTGGGCAGTATTCTCAGGATAAAGGAGAAATGCTTTAAAGCTGAATAATGTTCCATCGTGTGCACAGAGCACAGTTTCTTCATTCATCTATCCATGAATGCTTTGCTTGTTTCCATAGCTTGGCTATTATGAAGCCCCCAGCATTTCTGCTCTATTGGGTCTAGAGTGGAGTCTGGGTATCTTTGTTGCTAAGGTGGGCATAGGTGATGCTGAGGCTGTTGTTGCACAGGCCACACTTGCAGAACCACTGGTTTGGATGCTGCCCTTTCTGCGGAGCAGGTGCCATGAGAATCCATGCTCATCTTGATCACTGGTAAAATGGGTGGATTGAGTCATAAAAACAACAAACCAGCCAAACTCCTCTGCCTCCTTAAACCCTTCTAGGAAGTCCTGAGTTATGGAATTTTGACCACGCCTTGCAGACCTGTGCATTTTCCTGGAGTGCTGGGCTCACATGCAGGTGCCTGCTTGAGATACATGCGTCCAGGCACAGAGCGTCACTAAGAAAAGTCCCTCATGGGCAAGGCAGCGTTTGTCTGGCTGGACTGCATGTCCAGCAACTCAAGAGTTAGAGGTTTAGAACCACCTTGTGTGTGGTTCCTCCTCTCACCTCCTGCGACTTGCTCGTCAGCAAAGTAACGCTAATCTGCAAGCATTGCCCTCCTCTTGTGTTTCTTCTTTGGGGTTCTAGGGTGAGCAGGACAAATGCAAGTGAATTCCAGCCACAAGCTTCATCACGGTAGCCCAGGGCAGAGTGAAAGCCCAGTCACTGACGCATGTGCATGCACACACACAGAGACAAACCTGGACATGCCCAGGCACACATACAAGTATCTATATACACACAGACGTGCACAGATGTACATATACAGACACACATATACAAACACATACACACGCACACAGAGACACACCCAGACGTGCCCAGGCACACACACAGGTATCTATACACACACAGACAGATGTGCCCACACTTCCATATACAGATACACATAAACAGACACACAAACATGCACCCAGAGACACACAGGCAGACAAACACAGGCACTCTCAAACACACTTGGTTGCATACATAGGTATCTACACACACAGACTTACATATACAGATGCACATATACAAATAGACATATATGCACATAGAGACTCACTCATGACATGCTCAGCCACATGCACAGGTATCTATACACACACAGATATGCACAGACGTACATATACAGACAAACATACAGACACACACACGCACACAGAGACATACAGGCAAACAGACACTCTCAGACATGCTTGGGCACATACACAAGTATCTAGAAACACACAGCAACACACATACTTAGATATACAGATACACATATACAAATAGACACACACATGTACATAGAGACACACTGGCAAACACACAGACATTCAAACACACTTGGGTACCCATGGACATCTACATACACACACAGACACACAGAGACATATATATAGACATGCATACATATACAGACACATGCAAAACCCACAGACATACATAGGACACATATGCACATACTCATACACACATACATGCATATACACAGAGATGCATAAAACACACAGCACACATATCACAATGCACAACCATACACAGATACACATGAATACATGCAAGAATACACACATACACACATGTGCATGTGTGCACACACACAAATACACAGGATGCAGACACACATACATGCTCACAGAGACATATGAGGCATATACACATACAGAGCATACCTATACACACACACACACATGCATACACACACTGAAACAGACAAATACACACAGAGCAGACACTGAGGCACGCAGACACCATCTGACATCTTTGCTAAGGGGAACAGTCCATTCAGAGTCTTCAGACCTATTTCCAGCTGCGTGTCTCCAAGCCATGTCTCTCTTTACGTGAACTAGATCCCACATGCCACTGGCACTACCCAGCCCTGTGACCATCAGATGCCCTGTCTCCCCGTTCCTGAAGGAGCCACCATCTATCTGGCTCTCAAACTTGTTCTCTACCTGGAAAACATAAGGCTTTTCTCTGACCCTCCACATCACTGTCCAGCAAGCCCACTGGACACACAAGCACACTTTAGGGTCCAGCTCCTTCTCGCACCTCCCGAAAGGAATCTAAAGAAGGGCCATTCAGGCTGCAGCATGGCAAGTGGCCATGATGCTACCCACCACCGTGGTCCGTCTCCCACGTGGTGTCCACAGTCCTTCAGACTCCAGCGGGAGGCCTTGTCCCTGACAGTAGGCGGAGCCTCTTTTCCAAGCTATTTGTTAAGACATATGTAAACGTTACCATATATGTCAGCAGACCTTACCTAGCAAAAGACCTGATGTTGGCTGGTGCAAATGGGCCTTGGAAGGGTAGCCACTTGGGAGATACTGTAAAGTTAAGGAAGGCTGTGCTATGGTCTAAATATTTGTCTCACCCTGAAAATTCCTGTATTGAAACCCTCACCTCCAAGGTGCTGCTGTTAGGAGGTGGGACCTTTGGGAGGTGATGAGGTCGTGAGGGTGAAGCTTTATGGATGCGATTCATGTCCTTAAAAAAGATACCCCAGACAGCTCCCTCACCTCTTCCACCATGTGAGGACACAGCAAGAAGTCACCATCTGTGAACCAAAAAGCCAGTCCTCGCCAGACACTGAGTCTGCCACACCTTGATCTTGAACTTCCAGCCCGCAGAACTGTGACCAATAAATGTCTGTTGTTTAAGCCACCAGATGGTGGTGTTTTGTTACAGCAGCCTGAAGGTGGTAAGACAGGCAGATTGTCTAAAAATGGATGGGCAGTGTTCACCCTGGTTGGGAATGGGTGCATGCTTCTCCTAAGACACCTGTAAACTGAGGAAGTGGCTATGTTTGAGGTGTGGCCGTGTGTGCTTTTTCTTTATTCAGGTGAAGTTTTCTGGTGATGCAATTCTCTTTGCCCACCTGTGGGTTTTGTTGTTGTTTTACTTTTTTGTGTGTGGAGAAAATTGTGCAAAATCCAATGCAAAATGTGCATTATGTTCAAGTTGTGCCCTCATATGTCAATTGCATTGGAACCCATTTGTGTTCCCCAAACAAGTGT
>CAUYQU010069099.1:0-18246 GCA_963574635.1 Cheracebus regulus
ACTAAAAACCCTGACTAATAGAGAGTATGTATTGAGAGCCTTAAAAATGTGCAAATCAGCTGGGCATGGTGGCTCACACCTGTAATCCCAACACTTTAGAAGGCCAAGGCCAGTGGATTGCTTGAGCCCAGGAGTTTGAGATTGGACTGAGTAACATGTTGAGACCTTGTCTCTACACTATCTACAAACAATTTTAAAACAGAAAATTAGCCAGGTGTGGTGGTGCGAGTCTATAGTCCCAGCTACTCTGGAGGCTGAGGCAGGAGGATCACTTGAGGCTGGGAGGCGGAGGTTGCAGTGAGCCAAGATCACGTTACTGCACTCCAGCCTGGGTGACAGAGCAAGACCCTGTCTCTAAAAAAAAGTGTAAATATTTTGAGTCCTCATTCTTAGACACTTACCTAAGTGTGCACTTTATAGTGCAGACAAAATTTTGTACAGAAAAATGTTCATCCAGGTACTATTTATTTTTATTTAGTTATTTTTTGAGACTAAGTCTTGCTCTGTCACTCAGGCTGGAGTGCAGTGGCACGATCATGGCTCAGTGCAGCTTCTGCCTCCTGGGTCCTTAGCCTCTTGAGTAGCTGGGATTACAGGCATGCACCACCACGCTCAGCTAATTTTTGTATTTTTAGTAGAGACGAAGTTTCACTATGTTGGCCAGGCTGATCTTGAACTCCTGACCTCAAGTGATCCACCTGCCTTGGTCTCCCAAAGTGATAGGATTACAGGTGTGAGCCACCGTGCCGGGCCCAGGTGTTATTTATTTATTTAATTTTAATTTTTTTTTTGAGATGGAATCTTGCTCTGTTGTCCAGGCTGGAGTGCAGTGGCACAATCTCAGCTCACTGCAACCTCTGCCTTCCAGGTTCAAGCAATTTTCCTGCCTCAGCCTCTTCAGTAACTGGGATTACAGGCACGTGCCACCACACCAGGCTAATTTTTGCATTTTTAGTAGAGGTGGGGTGCCACCATGTTGATCAGGCTGGTCTCGAACTCCTGACCTCATGATCTGCCCACCTTAGTCTCCCCAAATGCTGGGATTACAGGCGTGAGCCACCATGCCCAGCCCCCACCTCCTTTTTTTTTGAGATGGAGTCTCACTTTGTCACCCAGGCCGGAGTGCAGTGGCATGATCTAGGCTCACTGCAACCTCCGCATCCTGGGTTCAAGCAAGTCTCCTTCCTCAGCCTCCCAAGTAGCTGGGATTACAGTTTTATGCCACCATGCCCAGCTAATTTTTGTGTTTTCAGTAGAGACGGGGTTTCGTCATGTTGTCCAGGCTCGTTTCGAACTCCTGACCTCTGGTGACCCACCCACCTCGTCATTCCAAAACTCTGGGATTATAGGCATGAGCCCCCGCGCCTGGCCAGTGTTATTTATTTAATAGAAAACTGAAAAACTGAAAACAATTTAAACGTCTAACATTAAGAGAATAGCTGAGTGAATTATGGTACAGCTAGATATCAGGACACCAAATAGTCTTTAAACAGAATAATTAGAGAAGTATTTAAGGATATGGGAAATGCTATACAACATTAGAACAGGCAATACCAAGATAAAAATTTATTTGTGTCAGTCAAGCACCGTGGCTCTTGCCTGTAATTCCAGCACTTTTGGAGGCTGAGGTGGGAGGATTGCTTGAGGTCAGGAGTTCGAGGCCAACCTGGCAAGATGGCAAAACCCAGCCTCCACTAAAAATACAAAAATAATCTGGGTGTGGTGGGAAGTGCCTGAGATCCCAGCTACTCGGGAGACTGAAGTAGGAGGATTACCTGAACCCAGGAGGTAGAGGCTACAGTGAACCCTGATTATGCCACTGCCCTCCAACCTGGGTGACAGAGTGAGAACCTGTCCCTGCCAAAACAAACAAACAAACAAACATATGTAGTACAATTGCTATTATGCTAAAAAAAGAAAAAAAGAAGAAGAGAAAAGCAGAAAAAAGGCTAGAAGAAAATATGTCAAAAGTGGATTTGGGTCATCAGCTTATTTATTTTTCCTGCCTTTTTATACTTTTCAGTCTGTTGCACAATGAATAAAAATTACTCTTGTAGTCAGAAAAAGAAGCTTCTTCTCTAATCCTATTGGATGACCTATACTCCACTGGCCAGACATATTTCTTTTGCGCAAACAGGCTGGGAGGTTTCTGTAGGGGTGGGATTCCAGAAGCATAAGGTTTTACAGTGATCACCCAAGTTAGGCCATAGGGGCAGAATAGCGAAAGAGTTACCGGAGAAATACTGAAATCTCCGTGGGGCAATCTCATTCTCACTGATTCCATTTTGGTTTTCACTTGCCAAAGAGCCCCTCAATTCCCTTCTGCCATCCCCTTTGGAAATATTTTCTGTATAAGCTGGCAAAATCTAGCCAGGCTGATTAAAACATTATATTATGGTTAACAGCTTCAGCGCAATGATAAAAAGGTCTGTTTCTCAAACAGAGATAAGTAAGCCTGGGGAAGAGAACAGACTGGGAAAGGGGGTCGTATGATGTAAAGCAACAAGGTGCATCTTCCTGGAGTGTCCATTTTACTAGACAATGAGTAATTTTATTATGATGATGATTATTATGATGATGATTATTTTTGAGACGGAGTCTCACTCTGTCCCCCCAGGCTGGAGTGCAGTGGTGTGATCTCGGCTCACTGCAACCTTTGCCTCCTGGGTTTAAGCAATTCTCCCACCTCAGCCTCCTGAGTAGCTGGGATTACAGGTGCATGCCACCATGCCCAGCTTATTTTTGTATTTTTAGTAGAGATGGGGTTTCACCATGTTGGTCAGGCTGGCCTCGAACTCCTGACCTTAAGTGATCCACCTGTCTTGGCCTCCCAAAGTGCTGGGGTTACAGGCATAAGCCACTGTGCCCAGCCGACAATGAGTAATTTTAAATGGCATTTTTATATTAAAATGCATTTGGATATGTTATGGAGCAGGAAACAAACTTTGCATGGATTTTTGAAATAATGTCTGTCAGTTCAACAAAATTGTGTGCTTACCACATTCATACATTTGTGTTTTGGGATACTTCTGTGGAAAGATGTGGGAAATTCAGAACATATGTTCCTTCTTTGTTAGGTGGGCATTTGATTCCTCCCAGTATCTGACTGATTAGGTTCTTCATAGAATATCTCTTTCTGACTGCTCTGGGAGCCCCAGGGTGTTTAACTGAGAATAAGGCCCATTTTATTTAACAACTCAAGATTTATTCAATGTGACTAAGTAAGTGGGCAGTAATAATTTCTTTTTTCTCTGAAAGCTCATGTAATCAGTTTTTCTCTTTTGCCTACTTGGTTTGTGTCCTGGAGTTTTTGTGCAATACTGGATGATGTATTTCTATTCAACTTTATTTGATGATGCCAGAAATCAAGTGTCTTCAGGGAGATCTTTCTTATCAAGGCTTTCCAGATACAGTCTATGATTGTAGAGTCACACCTAAATTCTAGCTTGTAGGTTCCTCTCTCAGAATCTCTTAAACAAGCTTTTGTCCTTTTGAAATATTTTGTTCCAAACCCTAACATGACCTCTGTTCTCCAAAGTGATTGCAGTACATTTCCTTTTCCTTTATTTTTCCTTTTTTTTTTTTTTTTTTTTTGTGTGTGTGTGTGTGTGAGACAGAGTTTTGCTCTTGTTTCCCAGGCTGGAGTGCAATGGCACGATCTTGGCTCACTTCAACCTCTACCTCCCGGGTTCAAGCAATTCTCCTGCCTCAGCCTCCTGAGTAGCTGGGATTACAGCCATGCGCCACCACACCCAGCTAATTTTGTATTTTTAGTAGAGACGGGGTTTCACCATGTTGGTCAGGCTGGTCTCGAACTCCTGACCTCAGGTGATCCACCAACCTCGGCCTCCCAAAGTGCTGGGATTAAAGGCGAGATATGAGAGAGTATCGCTCTGTGGCCCAGGCTGGAGTGCAGTGGCACGATCTCAGCTCACTGCGACCTCCTCCTCCCAGGTTCAAGTGATTCTCCTGATTGCAGGACATTTCTGAAAAAAACGTGAAATGCTCTGAGATTCTCAAAAGAGAGATGGGTCATGCCATATTTTAACAGAAACAGTGATCCCATTTATTCATCCATGATTTCAACAACATTTATTGAGTGCCTACAACATATTACGCACTGTCTTAGATGCAGGAGATTCAATGATGAGCCAAACCTGACACCATCCCAGCCCTCAAGGAGTTCGTATCCAGTACAAGAGATAGTTATTAAATAAGTAAGCCACAAATGCATGAATAATTATAATCAGAATAACATAAACAGGACTTCACAGCCACCTCAGCTCTACTCTGGTTTATGGACAAGAGTGTCTAGAATATTGGATTATTATTCTCATCTCTTCCTTCTCCCTAGAGAATTATCCATCTGCACCCTCTGTTATGCAACTCTGTAGTACATCCCACCCAGTAGAGTTAGTGGAGTATATTTCTCTATTCCAGGGATTTTGGGCTTGGCCAGGTGTCCTATTTCGACCAATGGGCCAAAGTGATAGCGTATCAGTTCTGGGCAGAGGCTTTAAGAGACATATTCTTGCTATCCACTAAAAGACGAGCATGCCACAGGTAACTACTTCCTTTTTGGCACGGGTCTTGAAATGAGAGACACATAGAGCAGACTTGAACCTGAACTTAAGAAGCCAGTCTGGCCAGGTGCAGTGGCTCACGCCTGTAATCCCAGCACTTTGGGAGGCCAAGGTAAGTGGATTGCTTAAGCTCAGAAGTTTGAGACCAGCCTGGGCAACATGGTGAAATCTTGTCTCTACAAAAATACAAAAAATTAGCCAGGTGTGGTGGTGTGCGCCTGTAGTCCCAGCTACTCAGGAAGCTAAGGTGTGAAGATCACCTGGTAGGTCGAGGCTGCAGTGAACTGAGATTGCACCACTGCACTCCAGCCTGGGCCATAGAGTGAGATCCTGTGAAAGAAAGAGAGAAAGAGAGAAGGAGAGAAAGAGAGAGAGAGAGAGAAAGAAAAGAAAGGAAGGAAGGAAGGAAGGAAGAAGGGAGGGAGGGAGGGAAAGAAAAAAAAAAGCCAAGCTAGCTGAGCCACATATACCCACAGCCAACCTACATAACCATGAGCAAGAGATACAGATTTATCGATGTAAGTATCTGGGGTTGGTTTGAGAGGTTGTTTATTATTGCAGCAAAAGCTGACAGTCTATTTGTTTACAAATTTACTGAGTACCTACTATATGCTAGGCACTGGGCTAGGAGAAGGGATTAAGTCATTAGCAAAAAATAGACACTTTTCATGAAAATCACGTACTACCTCTTTTGTTTGGCTGACATTTTTTTCTCATGATTTCTCTTTATTTCCTCCTTAAAGTGGGGTCAGCATGATGTACTAAGAACATGCCTGAGATCTCATCTCAATATTGTCTAGTCTGGTCTCCGGTTTCTACCTCCTGACAACTCCTGATTTTTTTTTTTTCTGTTTGTTTTGTTTTTGAGATGTCTGTCTGTTGCCCAGGCTGGAGTGAAGTGGCACGATCTCAGCTCACTATAACCTTCACCTCTCAGGTTCAAGCGATTCTCCTACCTTAGCCTCCCAAGTAACTGGACTACAGGTGCCCACCACCACACCTGGCTAACTTTTGTATTTTTAGTAGAGACAGGGTTTCACCATGTTGACCAGGCTGATCTTGAACTCCTGACATCAGGTGATCCACGTGCCTCAGCCTCCCAAAGTGCTGGGATTACAGGCGTGAGCCACCACGCCTGGCCTGATTTTTTGACTTCTTTTACATTCCCAGAACAGAGGTGTTTCTATCACATTTTCATTTCCAGTGAAAAATCTCTCTCCTTTGGGAAATGAGGGGTTTCTCTGCTAGTGTCCAGTAGTCAAAAGATTGGAAACTCCTTTTATTTTAAAATTCTATCTTGAGTTATGAAAAACTTCCCAGTGACTGCCTTTAAGATGTTTCACAGATGCAAATAGAGTATGCCTTGTGGCCTGGACATTTTCAATCTAAAGGGTTAATCTAATTACAAGCAGGCAAAATAGAGGCTTTGTTCTGTGAGGAGCGATTCATCCCTCCCCAAAGCTTTGAAGGGGAGGCAGAACTGATAGGGCATCTGTTTGGCTCCTATTCATTCATACAAAAGTATTATTTAAATAATCTTATTTAATCCACCTAAGACAAATGTGGCTCACGCCTGCAATCCCAGCACTTTGAGAAGCCCAGGAATTCAAGACCAGCCTGGACAACATGAGGAAATCCTGTGTCTACAAAACAAAACTAAACAAAAATACAAAAATTAGCCAGGCATGGTGGCACCACTCACTCCAGCCTCAGGAGGCTTCACCATGAGGATCACCTGAGCCTGGGGAAGTCAAGACTGCAGTGAGTCATGATTGCACTACTGAACACCAACCTAGGCAACAGAATGAGACCTTGTCTCAGCATGGTGGTACACACCTATAATCTCAGCTACTCTGGAGGCTGAGGCAGGAGAAGTGCTTGAACCTGGGAGGTAGAGGTTGCAGTGAGCCGAGATTACGCCACTGCACTCCAGCCTGGGCAACAGAGGGAGACTGCATCTCAAAACAACAACAACAACACAAAACATTACTGAGCACCTACTCTGTGCCGGACATTATTCTGGATTCCTAGGGTACATCATTAAACAAAATAGACAAGGATCTCTGCTCTTGTGGAAGAAGACAAAAAATAAACTGTTACCATGTTAAATGAGTTAATTAAATAATATTTTAGAATATGGTGGCCAGGCACAGTGGCTCATGCCTATAATTCCAGCACTTTGGGAAGCTAAGGCAGGAGGAATGCTTGACCCTCCTCTGAGATTTGAGGGTTCAAATCTCGACCCTGCAACTTAATGACTACATGACCTTCAGCAAGTTATTTAACTTCTCTGAGCCTTAGTTTTCTTATCTATAAGACCAGGAGGAAGCCTCTCTTGAAGGATTGTTGTAAGAACTCAGATAATGCAGCTAAAATGTTTACCACAGCGCCTTACTCATGGTACGTGCTCAATGATTGGTAACTATCTCTGCAATGAAGACATATATATTGCCTGTGGTCATAATGATATTAGGGGAAGGGCTAATATTTGCAACCTCATCTTTTTTATTTTAAACTTTTAAATTTAGAAATAATTTTAAAATTACAGAAAAGGTAAAAATTAGCCAGGCATGGTGGCATGTGCCTGTAGTGCCAGCTACCCAGGGGTGATGGTGGGGGGCAGGTTTGGAAAAGCTGAGGCAGGAGGATCGATTGAGCCTGGGAGGTCGAGGCTGCAGTGAGATTTAATGGCACTGCCACACTGCAGTTGGCCGACAGAGCGAGACCCTGTCTTAAAAAACAAAACAAAACAAAACAAAAATACAAGTTTCAAGAATAAGAATAGTACGAAGAGGCCAGGTGTGGTGGCTCACGCCTGTAATCTCAGCACTTTGGGAAGCCAAGGCGGGTGGATCACCTAAGGTCAGGAGTTCAAGACCAGCCTGGCCAACATGGTGAAACCCCGTGTCTACTAAACATACAAAAATTAGCTGAGTGTAGTGGTGGGTGCCTGTAATCTCAGTTACTCAGGAGGCTGAGGCAGGAGAATTGATTGAACTTAGGAGGTGGAGGTTGCAGTGAGCCGAGACTCTTCCACTGCACTCCAGCCTGGGTGACAGAGGGAGACTCCATTTCAAATTAAAAAAAAAAAAAAAAAAAAGAGAAAAAGAATGGTAAGAAGAACCCCTTATACTCTTTGCTCAGATTCACCTATTATTACCGTTATGGCTCATTTAAGCATGCTCTCTCTCTCTGTATCCATCTGTCTGAGAGTAAGTTTCATGATTTATGACCCATAAAGACTTGAGTCTCCCAGGCTGGAGTATAGTGGTGCTAATATGGCTCACTGCAGCTTTGACTTCCTAAACTCAAGTGATCCTCCCTGTATATTTTTAAGACTAGGAATATTATTTTACATAACCACAGTACAGTTATCACCTTCAGTCAATTTAATATTGATATAATACGTTTTTCTTACCGACTGTCCATATTTCCACTTTGTAACTGATCCAATAATGCCCTCTATGGGACATCTCTTCTCTCTAAGATCCATTCTAGGATCTGGTATACATTTGTCATGTTGCTTTAATCTCCTTTAATCTGGACACATTTCTACAGGCTTTGTCTTTTTTTTTTTTGAAATGGGGTCTCGCTCTGTTGCCCAGGCTAGAGTGCAGCAGTGCAATCACAGCTCACTGCAGCCTTGACCTCCCAGGCTCAATTGATCCTCCTGCCTCAATGATGTGAGTAGCTGGGACCACAGGTGCACACTACCATGCCTGTCCAAGTTTTAAATTATTTGTAGAAGTCTGGAATTACAGGCATAAGATGCTTCACCAGGACAGCTTTGTCTTTTATAACATCACTGTTTTTTAAGAATATAGGCCAGGCACAGTGGCTCACGCCTGTACTCCCAGCACTTTGGGAGGCCAAAGTGGGCAGATCACCTGAGTTCAGGAGTTTGAGATCAGCCTGGTCAGCACGACAAAGCCCCATCTCTATTAAAAACATAAAAATTAGCTGGGTGTGGTGGTGGGTGCCTGTAATCTCAGCTACTCAAGAGGCTGAGGCAGGAGAATCACTTGAACCCAGGAGGTAGAGGTTGAAGTGAGCCGAGATGGCACCACTGCACTTCAGCCTGGGTGACAGAGACTCCATCTCAAAAAAAAAAAAAAAAAGAGAGAGAGAGATAGAGAGAATATAGTCCCCACCCCTCTCTCTCTCTTTTTTTTTTAATAGTGTTTCTTATTTGGGGTTTCTTTGGTGTTTCCTCATGATTAGATTCAGGTGATGCATTCTCACCTGGAATATTACACAAGTGTTGTGTTGCTGGGTCTTTCTCAGGGTGTCAAACCAGTGGCACACGTTATCCATCTGTCACACTGGTGATATTAATTTTGATCACTTGGTCAAGGTGATGTCCAATTTCTTCACTGTATTGTTATTCTTCTAGCTATGCCATTAACAAGCAGTCAGTGCAGTAATATATATATATATTTTTTTGAGACGGAGTTTAGCTCTTGTTGCCCAGGCTGGAGTGCAATGGTGTGATCTCAGCTCACTGCAACTTCTACCTCCCCAGTTCAAGCAATTATCCTGCCTCAGTTTCCTGAGTAGCTGGGACAACAGGCATTCGCCACCAAGCCTGGCTAATTTTTGTATTTTTCAGTAGAGACGAGGTTTCGCCATGTCGGGCAGGCTGGTCTTGAACTCCTGACCTCAGATGATCTGCCCACTTCGGCCTCCCAAAGTGCTGGGATTACAGGTGTGAGCCACTGCACCCGGTCAGTGGGTTAATACTTTAAGACTGTAATCTACAAATAACAGATTAATAAAAATGTAAATAACCTACTCTTCATCAAAATCCATTGATGACTCCTGTCTGAACCAATATTTACTATGATGGTTGCAAAATACTAATTTTCCAACTTGAGCACTTCCTCCACATTTACAATTGAATTCTGCTGTAAAGTTATCTCCCTTCTTCATTTTATTTATTTAGCTATTTATTTATCTATTATTGGTATGAACTTATGTTTTTACTATTTTTTCAACACGTCCTAATTCATTACTGTGTTTAATTATTTCGGTTCTCAATTTATCCCAGATTTGGCCCATGGTCCCTTCAAGGTGGTACCAGTCCTTGTGACATACTGCCATCATTTATTTTGAGCACTTTCTTAATTTCTGGCATAAAAATGTGCTCCAGACTCTCCTTGTGCCTACCTTGCCCAGCCCTGGAATCAGCCATTCTCTAACATGCTCTGGTACAGTAAGATCTTTTGACTCCAGCTTGCAGTTTTATCACAATGCAGCTGGGTCAGCCCTGAAAACACCAAGGATATGTTTGTGGGATCTTTATGAAAAGCTATGTCTCTCCGGTACAGGATATTTTCTGGGAAGTAATGGGAGACAAAATTGGTCAGAAACTTGGCCAGAGAGCTAGAATTTTCTATGGCAAGCAAATCGGAATCAGTGAAGGTTCCTTATCAGAATTCTTGGGAAAGGGGTGTGCTTGAAGATTTATTTAGTAGAGATTGTATTTATTGGTTGGGGACAGACAGTCTGGAGAAGGCAAGTATATACAGCTGTCCCTCGGTATCCAAAAGAGATTGTTTCCAGGATCTTCATGGGCCCCAAAATTCGTGGATGCTCACATCTCTTACATAAAATAGTGTAGTATTTCTATAACCTACGTACATCTTCCTGTATATATATATATATTTTTCTGAGACACAGTCTCCTTCTATCTTCCAAGCTGGAGTGCAGTGGCATGATCTCAGCTCACTGCAACGTCCGCCTCCTGGGTTCAGGTGATTCTCCTGCCTCAGCCTCCTCAGTAGCTGGGATCACAGGTGCGCAACACCACGCCCAGCTAATTTTCGTATTTTTAGTAGAGATGGGGTTTCACCATGATGGCCAGGCTGGTCTCAAACTCCTGGCCTCAAGACATCTGCCCACCGCAGCCTCCAAAAGTGCTGGGGTTACAGGCATGAGCCACCGTGCCTGGCCTTCCCGTATACTTTAAGTCATCAATAGATTGCTTATAATACCTAATACAATGTAAATGCTATGTGGATATACTGTATTATTAAAAATTTGTATTACTTTTTACGGTTGTATGGTCATTTAAAATTTTATTTTATGTTAGAATATTTTTGATCTGAGGTTAGTTTAGTTCATGGATGCAGAATCGAGGATATGGGTGGTCAACTGTGCTTGATTTCCTTATATTAATTAAAAAGAAAATTACGTAAAACACCTCTCTCATAATTCCTTTGTGTAACATAGGAGCATAACAGCTAAGACAAACAAAACCAACAGAAATCACAATTCCATTCTTGTCCATGTAATATCAATTTCTTCTGCTAACATTATTCTTTGTTTTTTGCCAGCAAAGAATACAAATAGCTGGTTTGAGCCTCATCTCCTTTCCCTGGCTACCCTCTAGTGGCGGTGAAATGAAATTATACAATGGCCTACAAACAGCAAGCTTAGAGGGGAAAAGAAACAGCTACAGGTAAACTAGGTGATGAGATCACCACAGTTAGAGCTAGAGAGACCTGAAATATCTTCGTATCTGATCCCTTATTGTGCAGATAGGGAAACTGAGGCCCATGGAGGTGGTAGCTACTTGCCCAAAGTCATAAAACTAATGGCAGAGCCAGAACATACTCTGCTACCTGATATGCAGCATCATTTTAAAGAAATTTTTGGGCTGGGCATGGTGGCTCATGCCTGTAATCCTAGCACTTTTGGAGGTCGAGGCGGGCAGATCACGAGTTCAGGAGATCGAGACTATCCTGGCCAACATGGTGAAACCCCATCTCTACTAAAAATACAAAAAATTAGCTGGGCGTGGTGGCATGCGCCTGTAATCCCAGCTGCTCGGGAGGCTGAGGCAGGAGAATCGCTTGAACCCGGGAGGTGGAGGTAGTAGTGAGCTGAGATTGTGCCACTGCACTCCAGCCTGGGCAAGAGAGAGAGAGACTTTGTCTCAAAAAAAAGAAAGAAAGAAATTTTTGAAAACTTTTCTATTAAAAAAGCCCATTTTAATGCATAAGAGTTGACTTAATTTTTAAATTTTGTCACTTTATATATATTTTATATACTGACATACAAACATATTTATATAGACATATTTTTTCAGAACTTCACTTTCAGGAATGGGGATGGACAGTAAAGTAGTTATTTCAAAATGCCATATACCCTACACCATTCCCAATTATTTTCAAAATTGTTGAAAGAAAAAGTGATCAACAAAAAAACTGTCATCCAAAGAGATGGAAGTTGAAGGTGATGGACTTGATCCAAGTGACGGTTCTGTGATTTCAAATGAATTTTTATGCAGTTCTGAATGTGGGACAAGGTTATAAGAGATAATTGTTGAACACAGTGGTCCCCAACCATTTTGGCACCAGGCTCCAGTTTAAGGGAAGACAATTTTTTCATGGATGGTAGGGCGGGATGGGGTGGGGAATGATTTTGGGATGAAACTGTTCCACCTCAAATCATCAGGCATTAGATTCTCATACGGAGCGTGCAACCTAGATCACTCGAATACGCAGTTCACAATAGGGTTCGTGCCCCTACAAGAATCTAATGCCGCCGTTGATCTGACAGGAGATGGAGCTCAGGCGGTAAAATGCGCACCAGCCTACTGCTCACCTCCTGCTGTGTGGCAGGTTCCTAATGGGCCATGGACATTACCAGTCCTCTGCCCATTCCACATTACCAGTCCGTGGTCCAGCAGTTGGAGAACCTCAGCTTAAGGTCTACAATACACAGCCCCTCTAGGTGTAAATTCAGAAGTAACTGTCCTAAGTAGTGTACACGAGTTTAAATAAAAGACCTGAAATGCCATTTTATCTGCTGATGGAGCTGGGAGGATTTGTATCTTTTTTTTTTTTTTTTTTTTTTTACGGAGTTTCCCTCTTGTTGCCCAGGCTGGAGGGCAATGTAGCAATCTCAGCTCACTGCAACCTCCGCCTCCCGGGTTCCAGCGATTGTCCTGACTCAGCCTCCTGAGTAGCTGGGATAACAGGCATGCGCCACTACGCCCAGCTAATTTTGTATTTTTAGTAGAAACGGGGTTTCTCCATGTTGGTCAGGCTGGTCTCAAACTCCTGACCTCAGGTGATCCACCCGCCTTGGCCTCCCAAAGTGCTGGGATTATAGTTGTGAGCCAAGGCGCCCAGCCTATATCTTTTTAATGAATAATGATGATCTTCCATATGATGTACTGCTTTGTTGTTAGTATATCCAACAGCTCTTGTTGATTTGCAATTTGGTTTAGCAATATAAGCTGTCATATTGCTTTATGAGGTTTGTATTTAATGAAAGCACTAGCAGTTTCCAATTGTGCCCCACTCAATCCTTTTCATGTCAAGATTTTATCCTGAAAGGAATCCTGGGAAGGAATTGTCCTCCAACTGCTACCACTCTGGTCCAGGCCACTATCATTCCTTGCCCGGAATACTGCCACATTTCCCCAGCTGTTTGCTCAGCCTCTGGTCTTATCCATCCTCGACACCCTCTGCCCACTCCACTCTTCACATTGAGAGCTGGCCCATTGCTCTCAGAATAATGCACGGAGGCTGAGCGCGGTGGGTCACGCCTGTAATAATCCCAGCACTTTGAGAGGCTGGGGCTGGCAGATCACCTGAGGTCAGGAGTTTGAGACCAGCCTGGCAAACATGGTGAAACCCTGTCTCTACCGAAAATACAAAAATTAGCCAGGTATGGTGGCACACATCTGTAATCCCAGCTATTCGGGAGGGTGAGGCAGGAGAATTGCCTGAACCCAGGAGGGGGAGGTTGCAGTGAGCCCAGATTGTGCCACTGCACTCCGGCCTAGGTGACAGAACAAGACTCCATCTAAAAAAAAAAAAAAAAAAAAAAAAAAGAACAATGCATGAAAGCTCAAAAGGACCCAGATCTAGCTCACCTTATGCCAGTCCTCCTCACCCTTCATGTACCACCCCAGTGGTCTTCAGCATCTGTTGCTCAACATCATTCCTGACACATTTTAAAACTGACATCTAAACTTTTACATCATGAATTAAAACACTTGACAGAATGCAATTTTGGCATTTTGTAAATATTTTAGAAGAAATATTACATGACTTTTGGGATCTTACTGCCATAGCTGTTTCCATCTTTTAAAAAATATCATCTTTGTTAGAATAGATTTATCATACCATAGGGCTCATACCGTATCAAGTTGACAGCATCATTCCTTTAAAAACATAGACAAACTTCTCCTTAACAGTTGAAGGCTATACATCATTCCCTTTTTGTTTTGAACATATAGGTCCTTTCCTCTTCCTCCACAGATTTTTATCCTAATGATATAGTTTGTATTCTGAATGTGTTTATATAGATCATCCTGTCATGCTTCCTTGCAGCAAATAATCAGATACACATGTTAAATTCGAAATGATTAATTTTCTGTCATCACAATGCTCTAAAATGTTAACACTTTTCTTCTGAATCAAAATAGCTTTACAGATTATCTATTTACAAGTTATATCACTAGAAAATCAACATAAATGTAACATTTTTTTTCTGAGATAGAGTCTCAATCTGTTGCCCAGGCTGGAGTGCAGTGGTGCAATCTCGGCTCACTGCAACCTCCGCCTCCCAGGTTCAAGCGATTCTCCTGCCTCAGCCTCCTGAGTAGCTGGGATTACAGGCATGTGCCACCACACTTGGCCAATTTTTGCATTTTTAGTAGAGACAGGGTTTCACCATGTTGGTCAGGCTGGTCTCAAACTCCTGACCTCAAGTGATACACCTGCCTCTGCCTCCCAAAGTGTTGGGATTACAGGCATGAGCCACTACACCTGGCCACAACAATTTTAATCAGTAATTATTAAGCATGAGAAGTAAATTTTTATTGGGAACAGAGCTCTAAAGTGTATGGGGCCATTTTTAGTTCAAGTTTCTGTGGATTACTCTTACTGCTAGGAGACAGGGTTCAATATCAACTTTGTTCCTATTTTTCTTTTCTTTTATAGATATAAGCATTGAGAAACCTCATTCACAAATTTAAACAGATGAGAATTGAAATTTTTTTAGAGCAATGCCACCCATTTCTTTGAACACTTTCCAAGTTATATATAAAAAACTATTCTATGATCAAAGGTATTTTTTAACAATTAGCTGGCAATTAGGTCCTCCTCCAATGTTACTGAAAGCAATGAATTACAAACCACTTGACTGGCCAAAAGATATGCTACCCCATTATCAGTGTATCACTAATTTTCTCAGCACAAACACCAATATGTTGGATTGTCCTAGTTGTATCTCTGGAGGTTTTCACATCCCATGGCCATGCTCCATACTAACTTTTGGGATGGGTGAGAAGTATGGCTTTCTTTTGTGAAGGTAGAGACTGGCAATCAGGAAAGGGGAGGTGGGAAATTAGATTCTGCAGGTTGCAGAATGGATTTTGGGAATCCATTCCTCAGGCAGATGGATTTGGGAATCTGAGTACATATGAAAGTGAATGATCTAGAAATTGATTCCTTTAAAACTATCGGTGCCTACATATGCCTTGGAAAATCTTCATGTACCCTCAGGGGTATGTATACTCATCTATAACTACAGCTGCTTCAACCCAGGAGTTCTTGAATTTTGGTGATTATCAGACTTGCTTGGTGAGTTTCTAGATATGCAAATTCCAGACCAGGATCCCAGAGATTCTGATTCATGAGGTCTGCTGTGGGGCCCAAGCCTTTACATTTTAAGCACAACTCCATGCAGGTCATCTGTGCTAAGCAATCCTGGGCTAGAGTATGTATAAGGTCCAGAAGGCAGTTTGCCTGTGCACTGCAGTGCATACAAGCCCAAAAGCAGTGGTCTTTTTTGCTAGCTCAGGCTCTAGGGCAAGTCTTTGAATGAGGAGGCTAAGCTGCCTACTTGGTTCTGTGTGGCCCCACAGGCCCCAGGGGAGTGAACACAATAATAGCTCTTCCTGATTGTTGGTTACTGGCCAAATCCATCCCTAAACAATGCCTCCCCTAACACTTCTCCTTCCTTGCTTGACACATGGCAGGTTCTCTGAGATTGCTCGTGTGCTATGATTAGTCCACAGGTCAAAGGAGGGTTGTGTGTCTTCTTCAAGAATGTTTTCAGGTCATGGTGAGAGCTGATCATTAAAATTTGTAAGCCATTTGTTAAAGACAGTCATAATTAAAATTTAAATTACAACAAAGTTATAATAAAGATACAGGTAATAAATACTAAAAACTCATCACTTCCTGATTATTTTACTATGCTGCACTACCATTTAGATCTTGAGATTATTTACTGTATCTTTATGGTACAAATACTATGTAACAGTACTACTGTGAACCATGTTAGGTGATGTCACATTGTTAGCTTGAAATTGGCCACCGTGGGATTATTTCCACTATGGAAATTGGCAAATGTTACAAATTTTTGTTTTTTGGAGGGTGGACTGTTAAACATTTACTAGTACACCACTGGCTATAGGCCTTGGGCAATTCATAACTCTACTTGTCTGTCTCTTGGCCTTTACCTGAATGAGTTAGCTACTTGAACTTCTATTCCTAGTTCAGGGATTCTTAAAGTTGTTGAAAACAGATTCCTGCATCCCTTCTCCAAGAGACTGTGATTCAGTGCATGTTTAACTAATTTCCAGGTGCTTCTGAGGAAGGTATAGCACGCTACAATTTTAGAAGTCCCTATAGGGTTGAAGGGAGAGGACCTGCAAAAAGCAAAAACAAAATATCTTGCTCTTGACATTAGTGCACAAGAGTGGAAGCTTTCATGGAATTTCTTGTAAGCATAAAGTAAGTCCTTTCCCTAATGAAGATGCATGGAAGCTTGGCTGATTGAATGGTTTATCTAACAGTTTATTCCATTGATTTAGTGAATGACCATGTTAAGGCAAAAACTGACCCACGGAAGTCAGTTTCCAGTGTCTCTTCAATTACCTAACATTTTCACGTTGTTGTATGCACTGCAGCAGACTCAATTCAGATCAAACATTTGTTGAACATTACTTACAAGGACCTATGATTGACTTTCATACACATTCTATGGGAAGTCCAACCACAATAATCAATAAAATGGAATGATTCTCTTCTGTATCTTCTTCAACTTGATTCCCTGTGGGTTTTGAGGTTTCCCGCCACTTTCCACTCCCATTGCCACCTGTGTCTGTCCCAGCTGCTGCTCCATCTCCAGTTGTCTGCACCTCTCGCCCCATACCACTTCACCATTCCTGCTCTTGCCACACACAGAGCTTCATTACAACCAAATGTGCCTTTCTTTTTTGCCCCATGAAGAACTCACCCTGTAGAAGACCATCCTGATTAAGGACTTAACAAGGGTAGGTTCAATTTAAGTTCATTTTGGCCATACTTAAAATAGTTTTTTCTTTTTTTCCTGAGATGGAGTCTTATTCTGTTGCCCAGGCTAGAGTGTAGTGGCGCCATCTTGGCTCACTGCAACCTCCACCTCCCGGGTTCAAGCAATTCTCCTGTCTCAGCCTTCTGAGAAGCTGGGATTACAGGCACGTGTCACATGTCTGGCTAATTTTTGTATTTTTAGTAGTGATGGGGTTTTACTATGTTGGCCAGGCTGGTCTTGAACTCCTGACTTCAGGTGATCCACCTGCCTCAGCCTCCCAAAGTGTGGGGATTACAGGCATGAGCCACCGTGCCTGGCCAATAGTTGAGTTTTACTAATGTTCAGTAGGCTTTGAAAACAGATTCAGTTCTAGTTTGCACTGCTTTACTAAACACTGTGTTTTGTAAACACCTTAGGTTAGTTTCATGGTTCACTAAAAACTTCATATTTGAAATCTGCTTAGAGGTTCAACAAAATAGTGCAATTCTTTCTTGCTTCTTGCTCCCCTTTCTGTTTGGTTCTGGTCCTAAGAAAAGCCAAATACTGACATCTGTTGCAATGTTCCTCCCCAACCCCCCAACTAGGGATGACGTACTCAGGGATTTGGGAGAGGCAGTAAGAAATGTACATCTGTCTTCCACCAAGATGGATGAATAGGAACATGAAATAAAACGAGAAGGCAAGAGAAAAAAGAGTGAAAGGAAACGAACAAAGCCTCCAAGAAATATGGGATTATGTGAAAAGATCTAATCTACGCTTGATTGGTGTACCTGAAGGTGACGGGGAGAATGGATCCAAGTTGGAAAACACTCTTCAGGATATTATCCAGGAGAACTTCTCTAACCTAGCAAGGCAGGCCAACATTCAAATACAGGAAATACAGAGAACACCATAAAGATACCCCTCAAGAAGAGTAACCCCAAGGTTCACCAGGGTTGAAATGAAGAAAAAAATGCAAAGCGCAGCCAGAGAGAAAAGTCGGGTCACCACAAAGGGAAGCCCATCAGACTCGCAGCAGATCTCTCAGCAGAAATCCCACGAGCCAGAAGAGAGTGGGGGCCAATATTCAACATCCTTAAAGAAAAGAACTTTCAACCTAGAATTTCATATCCAGCCAAACAAAGCTTCATAGGTGAAGGAAAAATAAAATCCTTTATGAACAAGCAATTGTTGAGAGATTTTGTCACCACCAGGCCTGCCTTACAAGTGCTCCTGAAGGAAGCACTAAACACAGAAAGGAACAACTAACAGCCACTGCAAAAATGTACCAAATGGTAAAAACCAATGACACAATGAAGAAACTGCGTCAACTAACAGGCAAAACAACCAGCCAGTAACAAAA
>CAUYQU010069101.1:0-13376 GCA_963574635.1 Cheracebus regulus
AGAGGCATTCTGATTTCGGGTGTTCTCAGCCTTTTTGCACTGGTTTCTTCCCATTTTTGTGGATTTATCCACCTGTCGTCTTTGTAATTGCCAACTTTCAGATTGGGTCTCTGAGTGGACGTCCGGCTTGTTGGTTATGAAGTTTTATCTGTTTCTTAGTTTTCCTTTGGCGGATGCCCCTTCCCCACAGAGCTGGGCCTTCCCGGGTTCAGCTGTGCTTGCTCTCAGTCCTCAGTGCTTCCAATTGCTGTTCTCCTTGTGGGGATGGGACCAGCCGAGCCTGTCTGTCCTGTATACTCTGCACTGGGAAGTGCCACGCTGGGGCACCGGCAAAACAGCTGCGCCAGCCAAAAGAGTCACGCTGGTGACCCATGTGACTCCTCTGCCAGGAATCTGCAGGTCTGTGGGTAACAAAAATTCGTTGGATAGTGCGGTGTCCACTCGTTCTCTGTGCTTTCACTGGGAGCTACATTCCTGAGCTGTTGCTAATCTGCCATCTTGGATCTCTCCCCCAAGTAAATTAATTTAAACAAGCACGGCCTGCACTAGATTGTTACATTGGCAGCTTCTAATGAAACATGACTCCCAGTATTCACATTCTTGTATAGTCTCCTCTCACACAAAATCTCAGCTTGATCATGTTATTTGATTTAGCCAAAGGATTAGTGGCAAGCATGATGCAAATGGAGGGTTAGCACCTTGAAGCTTATTCTCTTGGAAGCCAGGGACCATGATGTAAAGAACTTGAGCTCATCACTGAATGAAGAGAGGTTGTGTAGCAAGAAACCTTGAAGGATAAGAGGTATTCTTAGACATTGTAGCCTTAGCCAAACTCCCAGCTGATTGCAGCCTTATGTGTGATCACAGCTGTATCATGAGAAATAATTTGTTTTTATTTTTCACTACAAAGTTTGGAGAAGGTTTGTTATATAGCAATAGATAACCGGTACATTACTCTTAAAGGCTCTCACATCTATTAAAGGAACAATATCTGCAAGTAACTGAAACACAGATACACAAAAGAATAAAACATATATGCTATGACAATAAAATTAGCTTTGCCTTCATTGAGGCATCCATCCCAACTTCTGTCATGAAGATTTTCAGACCTTTTGACTTCCGTAGATGGTGTACCCAGAGTGTGTTATTGAATCAGTTGCATATGTAAGTGGTTCATTTAATAAAATGATCTTAAAGAGAATGTTGATGATAATAATAATATCTATCACTTACTTAATGCTTATTCCTATTAGGTACTGGGCACTATGCAGATTTATATAAATTCCTTTAACAGCTTCCTAAGGCATGTACTATTATTTTTCCTAGATTTTAGTTCTGAAAACTGGGGCACAGTGTTATTTTGTGAGTTTGCATGAGATTATATGGCTATGATTGGCACCATAAATTCAAACCTAGGTACATCTGGCACTGAAATTTGTATTTATCCACTATATTCTCCACAGATCCACCTCAGGTAGTACTTTGAGGATACATAGTGAAGTAACCTTAATAACATATACATAAGTAAAATTAATTGTCCTCTGTGAGTTAAACTATGAAATCAATACATAACATATGATATAAAAAGTAGCAAAGATATATTAAGGAGACAAGATGAATTTCAGGATTGAGCAAAATACAGTTGATAATTAATGTCATTAAATATACTTAAGGACAGAGTGGAAGCAATTTAAAGAACAGACATATTTAGAAACTGAAAACGAAGTGTCAAAGAAAACTAGTGGCAGAGTTAATTTAGTAACTATTCCAGGGAAGGTATCCTGACAGCTGTGTGTTCAATTGATGTTCTAGGTATTTTTCCATGGGGAGACTGATTCATAAAGTGAAACAGAATGATTTAAATACTGATTTGATCCATTCAGCTAATTTTCTTTGTTCTTCAGACACCCATCTGATTATAATTTGACTTTTCATGACCCACAGTAAATCTATAATTTGGTGTCCCAGTTTCTGTACTTCAGTCTAATTAAAACTCAAACACTAAGAAAACCTTCACTGACTCCATCAAGGTCATACTGCCCTGAGGACTCTGGGTATTCAGCCAGACTTGCCATAGACATCTGGCCTCTTTAAACGTCAAATTTGTCATTAAATTAAAAGGTATTAGTCTAGCCATTGCTTGTCTCATCTATACCCACATTTGAGGAAATCTCTAGCCACTGCTCCTGTTGAATAAGTGGGTAACTACATAGCTTGCTGACTACATACATAGCTTTATTCCTTGCTGAATGGAATGAGTTGCACAAGTCACCTGTATATAACACAGTATAATATATAGAAGAATTGTCTGGGCTCCAACAGCTACCTCTGGGATTCAAATATCGGCTCTGCACAAAGTAATTGTAAATTCCTTTTTTTTCCTCCACTTTATTGCCCTTCGCAGATACTGTGCTGTCTTGTTCTGGTTTTACAAATTGAAGGTTTGTGGCAAACCCGCATCAAGCAAGTGCACTGGCATGATTTTCCCAGAAGTATGTGCTCACTTCATGGCTCTGAGTTACATGTTGGCAATCCTCACAATATTTCAAATGTTTTTATCATTATTATATTTGTTATGTTGATCTGTGAACAGTAGTCTTTTATTTTTTCATTTATGAATCATTTATCGTGTACTTTTTTTTTTTAACTTTTATTTGAGGTTCAGGCGTACATGCGCAGGTTTGTTATATAGATAAATTGCCTGCCCTGGGTTTTGGTGTACAGATCATTTCATCATTCAGAGAATAAGCATAGTATCAGATACATGGTCTTTCAGCCCTCAACCTCCTCCCACCCTGCAACTTTAAGTAGGCCCTGGTGTCTGTTGTTCCCTTCTTTTTGTCTATACATTCTCATTGTTTAGCTCCTACTTACAAATGAGGACATGCAGTATTTGGTTTTCTGATCTTATGTTAGTTTACATAGGATAATTGCCTCCAACTCCATCTATGTTGCTGCAAAGGACATGATTTCATTCTTTTTTAGGGCTGTGTAATATTCCATGGTGCATATGTACCACTATTTTTTTTTCGTTTTCCAGCCTACCATTAATTGGCATTTAGGGTCTTCACTATTGTGAAGAGTGCTGAATGAACGTGCATAGGCATGTGTATTTATGGTAGAATGATTTATACTCCTTTAGGTATATACCCAATAATGGGATTGCTGGGTAGAGTGCTAATTCTGTTTTAAGTTCTTTGGGAAATCACCACAGTAATCTTGTGTGATCAGTACCTGAACTAATGACTGAACTACTTTACATTCCCACAATGACTGAACTAATTTTACATTCTCACCAGCCATGTATAAGCACTCCTTTTTGTGTTGCAACCTCACCAGTATCTGTTGTTTTTTGACTTTTTAAATAATAGTCATTCTGACTGGTGTGACATGGTATTCTCACTGGGATTTTGATTTCCATTCCTTTAATGATTCGTGATGTTGAGCATTTTTTCATATCCTTATTGGCCATGTACACATCTTCTTCTGAAAACTGTCTGTTAGTGTCCTTTGCCCACTTTTTAATGGAGTTGTTTGTTTTTTACTTACTAATTTGTTTAAGTTCCTTATAGATCCTGGATAGTATCAGACCTCTGTTGGATATATTCATTTGCAAATATTTTCTCACATACTGTAGAGTGTCTGTTTACTCTGTGGATGGTTTCTTTTACTGCAGAATTTGTTAGTGCCATTTATCAATTTTTTGTTTTGTTGCAATTGCTTTTGGAATCTTCATCATGAAATCTTTGCCAGGGCCTATGCTCAAAATGCTATTTCCATTATCTTCCAGAGTTTTTGCAATTTCAGGTTTTATACCTAAGTCTTAAATCCATCTTGAATTGATTTTTGCATGTGGTGTAAGGAAGGGGTCCAGTTTCAGTCTTCCACGTATTGCTAGCCAGTTACCCGAGCACTGTTGAATAGGGAATTTTTTCTCATTGCTTGTTTTTGTTGACTTTGTCAAAGATCAGATGGTGGTAGGTATATGGCTTTATTTCTGGGCTCTTTATTCTTTTCTATTGTTCTATGTGTCTGTTTTTTTTTTTTTACAAGTACCATGCTATTTTGGTTACTGTAGCCTTGTAGTACAATTTGAAGTCGGAGACATGATACCTCCAGCTTTTTTCTTTATGCTTAGGATTTCCCTGGCTATTTGAGCTCTTTTTGGTTCCATGTGAACTTTTTAATAGTTTTTTTCTAATTCTGTGAAGAATACCATTGGTAGTGTGATAGGAATAGCACTGAATCTCTAAATTGCTTTGGACAGTACAACCGTTTTAACAATATTGTTTCTTCCAATCTATGAGCATGAAATGTTTTTTCATTTGTTTGTGTCATCTCTGATTTCTTGGAGCAGTGTTTTGTAATTCATTATAGAGATCTTTCACCTCCCTGGTTAGCTGTATTCCTAGATATTTCATCTTTTTGTGGCTTATTTCAAATGGGATTGTATTTTATTTGGCTTTCAGCTTGGAACTCAGTGGTATATAGGAATGCCACTGATTTTTGTACATTGATTTTATATCTTGAAATTTTGCTGAAGTTGTAAGTCATCAGATTCTCCAAGGATGAAATGAAAGAAAAAAATGTTAAAAGCAGCTAGAAAAAAGAGGTCGATCATCTACAAGTAACCCCATCAGGCTAAGAGTGGACCTTTCAGCAGAAACCTTAAAAGGCGGGGGGAGTCTATATAAGGAATTCTTAAAGAAAAGAAATTTCAGCCAAAAATTTCATTCCCAGTTGAGAATTTCTTTTTTATTTATTTATTTACTTATTTACTTTTTTATTTCATTTCATTTCATTTTATTTTTTGAGACAGAGTCTCGCTCTGTTACCCAAGCTGAAGTGCAGTGGTGTGATCTCAGCTCACTCCTGACCTCAAGTGATCTGCCCACCTCAGCCTCTCAAAGTGCTGGGAGTACAGGTGTGAGCCACCGCTCTCACCCCCAGTTGTAAATTTCTACAAGTTACTTAACCATGCCCTAGTTTTCATGTCTACAAAATAGAAGTAATAACACAATGCCTAGCACAAATAATGTAAACTTTAAACGAGTTAATGCACATAAAACATTTAGAGTAGTGCATGGCAGGTATTAAGCATTCAATGTTAGTAGTAATTATGGTGATGTTAATGATTACAGTGATAATGATGATATCTGGTTCATCTTGGCTCAAAAAGATGAACTGAGCTGTAAAGAATATGTCTTTTATCATTTACAAAAGATACATAAAAAAGATCCACCAGTTTCTGGTTTGAACTAGATCATGTCAAGCTTACTGTTTCATGAGTAAAATGAGAAAGCAGACAAAGGTGGTCAAGAAGGAGAGGAAAATAAATCATACAAATAGAGACAAGCAAAAATGAAAGGAACCAGGAAACTCCTGAGGCATGAAGAAAGTATACTTTGTTTCAGATTTTCAGTTTTGGGTTAGTTCTAGTGCTCTTGAGTTAAAACTTAATTTGTTTCTTGTTATTAGATGACTATGAAATTGCCAGTTGTGTCCTTACTGTACACAATGCCCTTCTCCCCACAGCCACTTAGCTGGCTCTCTCATTCTTGCGTCTGCAAAATGTATACTTTGAGATCTGTATCGCTGAATTTTTTTTTAGCTACTCCAGTCTTTTCCAGCTTGTTCTGCTTCTCTTGGCATTCACCATTTGAATCTGCCAAATCAATAATGTGAACAGTGTCATAATTAGAAATAAAAAAAGATCTGAAATCCACAGGAAATTAGATAGAAGTGAATATAGGAAATACAATCACCTCCCAGACACAGAATGGATTTTTATGGGCTCAATAAGATATGCCCCAATCCCTACCAGAACCTAAACCAGAAGCAATTAATTACTTAAGGTTATCATTTCATTAACACAAATTCTTGACATTCACATCCAACAGCTGATCTGAAGCTGTTTATTTCTCTCTTTTGTCGGCCCCTTTCTGTTCTCTGCCTCTCTGTCTTATCTACTTTGTTTTTGTTTTTCCTTAGCTTCTGTCAAAGCTACCACTTTTAAAGCTCTGAATTTTAAGCTCCGTCTTCAAATCTCTAAGGAGTCTGTGCACACGTTCAGAAAAAACATTAAAGTGTATATCATACAGCTTAGATTCATTCTAATGGTTAAAATTTTATTAATGGGAGTAGATTGATGGTATATTGCCATTTTAATTAAAGAGGGTTATGGAATGGCATTTTAAATAGCATGTCATTTTCTAAATTGACATAACTCCATTATAAGGAAAAAATTCTTAAATTGACCTGAAGTCAAACAGTTTCTTTTCCAGTAAGACAGGACATTTTAGTGTAAATTTTTAATCTGCTAACAAAATATTCACTACCAAATAAAAGGATTTTCCCTATTTTATTATTTTTACCTCAATCTTAGTACTAGAAAGTCTCTAAAATTATTCCAGACACTTCAAAAAATAAATTCTAAGTGTTACATGATTAGAGGAAAGCAGGAATACATTTCTGGACAAATCTAGTGGAATAGCTACAAATTACATGTTTCTAAAAATGGTTGCTTCTATTTCTTTTGACAGATACATCACACCTTTCCTATGATCTCTCTTAGAAAGGAGCCTCGGGTCAGTGAATTGTAGCACTAGAGAGAATTGTTATGAGATTTACCTAGCATCAAACAATTTGGTCTGGCAAACTAATGAAGGAACAACAACAACAAACAAACAAAAAAAAAACAAATTCTGCATGTTCTCACTTATAAGTGGGAACAAAATAATGAGAACACATGAGGAGAATAACAGATACAGGGGCCTATTAGAGAGCAGAAGGTGGGAGGAGAGAGTGGATCAGGAAAAATAACTAATGGGTACTAGGCTTAATACCTGGGTGATGAAAAACCTATGCAACAAACCCCCATGACAAAGTTCACCTATGTAACAAACCTGCACATGCACCTTTGAACTTAAAAGTTAAAAACAAAAAAAGAAAAGAAAAGAACTGGACTGAAAATTAGGAAGATGTGGAACACAGAAAAAAAAAACAAAACTGAAACTAAAAACCATCCAGAAAAGCAGTGAGGGAAATGAATAGGAGCTATGTGACAGTCCTATAGTGTTGGTTGCAGCAGAAGGGACTGGGAGCCCAGGAGGAAAGCGTTCTGGTTAGGATTTCTAATTAGTAGAGAGATGTGTGGATAATCACAGAATAGAATAAACACAAATAGGATAAGGAAAAATAAAGGCAATTAAAACTAAGAAAAATACAAATAAGGAATTAAATTCATAATACATTACCTGGTTCTGCAGGCAAATAATATTTACATAGCAACAAAAATATTAACGTAGCTTACTTTTCTTTTTTCAATTTTGAGAATTTAAAACATATATAGAAGTACAAATATAACAAACACACATTGCTGCACCCCGAATTTTTCCATATCTATCTCCAAGTGTTCTATTGCAGAAAAACATAAAATTTTATGGGAGAAATTGAAACACTCAATGATCATTAGATTGCTTTTCTCCATTTTCAGAAACTGCCACTATCACAAGTCTATATATCTTTTGAAAGTTTGTACTTTAAATATTTGTTTATAGATTTTTTAAATTTTTACATAAACATACTTATTCTTTACAAATGCAAGCTTTTCACGTTTAATGCTGCATGTGTGCCTGTGTATGCATTTGTGTGGAAAGTCTTGCATTCTTCAAGATAGCAGTCTGTGCAAATAACACTCTAAAAAAATACGGCTCATGGGGAAAACAGAGCTGGAAGAAACAACTGAAAATCCATGCAACTTTGTAATCAGAGCACCAACAAAAGCAATAATAACTTTAATTTTTAAAAAGTGCAATTAAAAATATTCCCAGTTTTTACTTCCCTTTAAAATAGAAGCAGCTTAATAAAGGAGGATGCAAGAGAAGTCAGACCCACAATGCTGGCCCCGGCCTTTAGTTAGCAATCTGAGGCATCTTTCACCCATATCTTGCATTATTTGAAAATCAGCTCCAATATCTTGTACTACTCATACAAAGTTCATGACTCAAAAATCTTAAGATGTGGAAGTTTCATTACAATTTTGGCAAGGACATTATGCTATTTTTAAAATTCTCACCTTTGCCATTTTTAAGATTGGTGTTCTAGAACAAGTCTAGGAACATATTTTTTAAAGGAACTTCTTGAATTTGGGATTTGTTGAAAGAAAGAATTTTGTTTTGCTTTGTTTTCAAATTATAAAACAGTTCAAATATGTTACAAAAGTAGAGAATAACATAATACGTATATGTTTACTAAATATCCAGTTTTATTAAATTTTAAGATTTCAGTGTACTTCAGCTTATTTTTAAAATATAAAACACAGAGTGAACCCTCTGTGTATTACTCTATTTCTGTCTTTCTCTGAAGTAGCTACTATCATAGTTCTCTCATTTATCATTTTCATGAATATTTTATTTGTTTACTGAATGTTCATGTATCTACAGAAAATATATAGTGCTTATATGGTAATAAATATAATAATCTAAATAGCAGCATGTTGAAACTTTCTTGCAACTTACTTGTTTCATCTTTGTTGGTAAGTGTAGCTCTAGTTCATTTGTATGAATGGCTGTCATTTCCCATTTTACAAACATGTTGCTGCTTATTTCTTCTACTACTGATAAGCATTCTGGTTCTCAATTTTTCTTACAAATTACTCTACAATGAACATTTTTATCACATCTCTTTCTTCACTTGTGTGGATTTCTCTGTCTGTACTTAGTAAAATAATATTTAGGTTATTTGGAGTGTTTTCTCTCTAAAATGGCTATACCCATTTTAGACTCTATGTATTATATTTTTTCTGGTCTTGTCTTATTTTATATGAAGATTATATTTGTCTACATTCTGTATTTTATAAAATATTTTTATGTAAGATAAGGATTCTTATCTGTTCTTAGAATGACTGGCAAAAAAATATTTTGTATCACAGTTTGGTATTAAGATAGCTAGGAAGATAGATAGCTAGATAGCTAGCAAGGAAGATAGCTAGATAGATAGATAGATTAGATACATAGATAGACAGATAGATAGATAGATGATAGATAATAGGTTTGAGTAGATAAATTTGATTAATAATTCATTTCTTTAATGTTTGATTTATTGACATTTCATGTATTCTTAAATCAATTTTTGTAACATTTTTTCTACAAAATATCAATTTTGTCTAGGTTTTCAAATATTCATAAGTACTCTCATTATTTTTTAACCTCTACTGTATCTGTAATTATATTCCTTGTCTTTGTGTTCTATTTTTGTACCTCAATTAATCTTTTCATGGTTTAGTACATTTTTGTTTAGTTTTCCTTTCCATAGATTGCTCTTATATAACAGTTTTTGTTACTGTTTAACTCTGTATTTCTGTTTTTTGTTTTGCTAATAGCTACTCTTACTTGTATTATTTCCTTTAAGCTACTTTCCTTAGGTTTATTCTATTGCTTTTCCCCAGCTTCTTAAATTGCATATGTAACATACATCTTCACTCTTTCATGTCCTTTCTTTGCTGTCACCCACATATTTTGTCATATAGCAATTACCTTTAAGTTCAGTTCCAAATGCTTTTAAATTTTCATTGAGTTGTAAACAAAAAGCTACTAAGAATTGCAGTTTGTCCCCAAACATATAGTTTTGTTTGGTATAAAATCATCTTTCATCAGTAAATCCTGATTTCACTCTTCTTTCTGATGAGAGCATGTGGACAGTTATTTAAACACTTTTTTTGCAAACTAATAGGTAGTCAATCTTATCAATGTTGCATAGTACTTGGGAAAAATATTTCTTATAAGTGTTAGGTATATGTTATAATAACTAACTGATATGGTTAGGCTTTGTGCCCCCACCCAAATCTCATCTTGAATTGTAATCCCATAATCCCCATAATAACCACATGTCAAGGCAGAGACCAGGTGGAGGTAATTGAATCATAGAGGGCAGTTTCCCTCATGCTGTTCTCATGAGAGTGAGTGATTTCTCATAGATCTGATGGTTTTATAAAGGGCTCTTACCCCTTCACATAGCACTTCTCCTTCCTGCTGCCTGGTGAAGAAGGTGCCTTGCTTCCTCTTTGCCTTCCATATGTTTTATAACATATGAAAACACACTAAAACACCAATTTATGGTACTATCTTGCTACTTTGGCAACTAAACTGCTGTAGTCTTGCAACAGCTTTTATTTCTTGTTTCATCTAATAGTTCTTGATACATTTGTGCTATTTTTAAGCATAACATGGAGTATTATTGTTTATTTAAATTTAAGTAACATGCTTAATCATTTTGGGTGATTATGTTATTACTTTATTACAAACCTTGTCTCTGAATTTTCTTTTCCCACTCTGATGCTAAAATAATCCTTAAACATTCTGTGAAGGTCTAGAGATGGTATACTTTTTTACTATTTACAAGTCTGAAAAATAACTTTATTTCACCTTCACTCTCAAATAATAGTTTAGCTGGACATATTATTAGAGGGTGACTGCCATTTGTCCTAAATATATTGACTATATATCTTCATTCTTTTTTCAGTCTTTAGTGTCCCTGATGAAAAATCTGATATTTTATTTACTCCCATATAGGTAATCTGTAACTGTGCTCTTGTAGCTTTTAAAATTCTAGAAGGGTACCTTTCCTTTTCCCCACTTGTCTACCATCAACTATAAAAATCAACTACAAAGGGAATTTTGATGAGGGGAAAACAGACTACAAGCTTCAAACTTTTAAAATTGTATTTAATAATAAGATCCAACCTGAGTCAAAACATCCCAATTCACTTAATAAATAATTATGGAGTATTATATTTGCCAGACATGCAGCTAGGTAAAGGATATACTATGTCTGACATCAGTTTATCAAGATACATGGAGGTGGGGCCATAGGCACACAGCAATTACACTTTATGGTCCTGAACTGACAAGATTAGCATACACCATTCATTTCTTTAATATTGTTTGGTTGAATAATTCTTATCTTCAATTTAAACATTTTTGACTTATTTATATTATGTGATAAGGTTTACCATGAAAGCTATGCCTTAATTTGGCCTAAGCACATCACTAAAGAAATATCTTCTATTGTCAGAGACATTACAGTCTAATAAGTGATTTAGAAAAGATGAAGAAAAACACAAAATATCTTAAGAATTATATAAACTTTTCTCTATAAGCATCAGCATTCCTAGTGCCCATATTTTCCTAAAAATTTCATTTGCTGAAATTAAAGATTCTAGCCAATGTAATACATTATTTGTGAGAGCTTTTTGATGGAGAAGAAAATGAGATAAATTTTTGTTTTAAAAATAATGTCTCCTTTACTCTGAACATCATCACTTTTGTCAAAGGCTATTTATTTATATGTACCTTCTTAGTTAGCAATAAGAATAATACCATGAGTAAATTACTTGGCAGATGAAGACTTTATTGAGACCCAGTAAGGTTAAGTGAGTGGCTTGGTTACACATCCTTCTGGTCAAGCAAGTTAGGCTTACTTCTATGCCTTCTGTATGTAAGTGTAGTTCTCTCAAGCAATTTAGGCAGAGTTTGCAACTGGTTTCACCTAAAAAGTTTCCTAGTCTTTTACCCTTTAAGAACCATATTCTCCCAAATAGGGCAATTATTGAAAGAGAAAAAGAAGTCATTAGAACAATAGCATATATCCACATTAGTTTTCAAGTTTACAATCTGATACCCACACTGTTCATTGGCTGTTCACCAAAGTCTATTTGAAAGTTTTTGAAATATTTACTTGTTTCAACTGAGTTTGTTAAAAATTAACCAAAAAGTGAATAGGAAGTAAAAATTAAGGTTTCAGAAAGGGATAAGTAGTAAAATTATCTTTTGATAACTAACAGAATAAAGTTAAGATCATATTCATTACTTTCACAATATTCAGTGAACAGAAACAGAAACTATTTTCCCTGGACTTGAATCACACTCTTAGAAAAGCATCATAATACCTTTTTGTTGTTGTTCTCAGGGGTAAGTTTAATGGTTCAGTGTATTTCCTCTGACTTTCTTGAGGATAATTTGTATAAACTAAAAGTCTAAAACAATAAAACTTTAATAAAAATTTTTGGTGTCAGAAACCTTAGGTAATTTGGGTTCATCAATAAAAGAAAGGCATTTGTAAGTATAAGAAATACATTCATATATCTCATTACCATCCAAATGTCTATTCCAAATAAAACTATTATAATTTTAATAAGAACCCATTTTTTGCCTAGATTTATTCTCTGTAAAGTGTTATGAAAAAATTTTTAAATGCTATATGCTTTGGTGTGACTTTTAAGTTTTGATTTTGCCAAGGTATGATTCTTTTCAGAAATGAGGTAAGGTCAAACATTTCCGTTGAAGATAGAGATACTTTTTAATGGAGCAATATATTTAAAACATAAAACACTCATTTTTATCAATAAAACATCGTCCAAGTAACCAATTAAACAAAAATGAAAAAAATTAATAAGGAAAACTACAATTGGCTTTTAACATGGTCTAGTGTGCAAAACTAGTAATTACGGAGACTTATGTAGCCAGGCATTTGTGTAACTTCTGTTCCCAGAAGTTCAGTATCTCAGAGTTCTCAGTATCCTGATGACCACTTTTACTAATAAAATCCGCATAACAATTTCTTCTACTAGATCTACTTTTTTTCTAAAACACCATTTCCTTGTCATCTTCAAGCATTTGGTTTATACTTTGTCAAAGGGCAATCAATTAAGCACAAATATCTCTTTACTGTTATCCTTTTCATTAGAAACATTTCTTTTCCATTCATTCTCTATCTTTAACAAGAAGTTGATAGTCAAGTCCAACTAAATGAAAAATGCTGAGTCAAATCAGATTATAATTGTAAGAACAATCTAATTGTTAGTTCTTACTTTCTTCTCCTACCACTACATGCCCCTGAAACCCTTATGTTATAATGTACTGTCAAATTTATTGTATAGCCTCACACACTGATACATCATGAGTTCCTATTTCTCAGAATCTCGGGACAAAGACTTCTTAATTATTATCCCCTCGTCCCTGTGGTGATATCACCTAATCTGTTGTTGTTGGACATAATTTTGGGGATTATAATGCAGCATTGTAACCCCAGGAGGGCGCAGTGGCTCAGCTCCCTCCCCGTGCTCCCCAAAGACGTAACGGGGGGGGGGGGGGGGCGGTGAGAGCAGAGCTGCGGAGGCAACCCAAAGACGTTTCCAGTTTTCTCTCATGTTTTCCCAGATGTGCCCAGGTTCTTGGATTCTCTCACCCCAAGAATGGGAGAAGGGGCCCTGGAGGTGTGGTGAGCTAACTATTCCAATAAATATCATGGGCCCAAAGAGTTTAGCAGAGAAGTGATTTATTAGAGAAAAAGAGAGAGAAGGAGAGAGGAGAGAGAGC
>CAUYQU010069104.1:0-28897 GCA_963574635.1 Cheracebus regulus
GCATCCAGTATATAAAATAGTATATTTTAAATTATTTTAATGTGTGTGTGTTTGTGTTTTGAGACAGAGTCTCGCTCTGTTGCCAGGCTGGAGTGCAGTGGTGTGATCTCGGCTCACTGCAGCCTCTGCCTCCCAGGTTCAAGCAATTCTTCCGCCTCAGCCTCCTGAGTAGCTGGGACTACAGGCTCGCGCCACCATGCCCAGCTAATTTTTGTATTTTTAGTAGAGACGGGGTTTCACCATGTTGGCCAGGATGGTCTTGATCTCTTGACCTCGTGATCCACCTGCCTCGGCCTCCCAAAGTGCTGAGATTACAGGCATGAGCCACAGCGCTCGGCCTTGAGTGTGTTTTTAAATTATTTGAATATGTTTTTAAATTTAACATTATGTTAGTTTGGCTTTTAGGGAGGGCACAGTAATACAGGTGAGAATGACAGCTATTAATAGGCACCAGATTTGAGTGTTTACACTGTGTGGTAAAATTTTATATATTTCACTTTGTCATAAAACTTGGAAGCTTATTACATTATTTATGGAATAAACATGTCTATGTAAATACAAATATGCAGCATTCACGTTTGTTGTTACAAAGCTTTGCCACACATTGTACTTAAACATTCCACCACACATATACAGGTTTCCACATAAACCTCCTGGATGTGGGTAGAGCAAAATGTTTAAATTCAATACAGCTTAAAAAAGTAAGTACGTCAGGCGGGTGGCTCATGCCTGTAATCCCAGCACTTTGGGAGGCCAAGACGGGAGAATCACTGGAGGTCAGGATTCGAGACCAGCCTGACCAACATGGAGACACCCTCTCTCTACTAAAAATACAAAAAATTAGTCAGGCATGGTGGCATATGACTGTAATCCCAGCTACTCAGGAGGCTGAGGCAAGAGAGTCACTTGAACCCAGAAGGTGGAGGTTGTGGTGAGCTAAGATTGTGCCATTGCACTCCAGCCTGGGCAACAAGAGTGAAACTCCATCGCAAATAAATAAATAAATAACCAACTCAGGAAAAATACAAGGGTGGTAAATAACAAAACAAAAGAAAAAGTCAAACTGTTTATGAAGTGACAGGAAAGATATGATAATACCATAAATCAGCATTGGCTAAAGGTCAAGGTTCTAAAACAAAAGTAAACATTTCAAAATTGATGAGACAGTTAGTGGTTTTGTTGCTCTAGGGAAATGATGGTCACCAGTATTATATCATATCTATTAATTACAGCAAGAATAAAAACTGTCATGAACCTGAGACTGCTCTAATATACCTACCAGGCAGATATTACAAGCCATAGAGCATTCAGAAATCCCATATACTAACAAAATTTCAAACTCAAGAGTTCAAGTGTATAGAACTAATACAATAGGAATACTTTAATCATATCTTTCTTTTTTTTTTTTTTTGAGACAGAGTCTTGCTCTTTTGCTAGGCACCAGGCTGGAGTGCAGTGGCACGATCTTAGCTCACTACAACCTTTGCCTCCCAGCTTCAAGCAGTTCTCCTGCCTCAGTCTCCCGAATAGCTGAGACTACAGGCGCATGCCACCACACCCAGCTAATTTTTGTATTTTAGTAGAGATGGGGTTTCACTATGTTGGCCAGGATGGTCTCAATCTCTTGACCTTGTGATCTGCCTGCCTTGGCCTCCTTAAAGTGCTGGGATTACAGATGTGATCTGCGCCCGGCCTACTTTAATCATATCTAAAGTCATGAGATTAAATATATATTAGATGAGAGTACTACCAGTATAATATCGTTTGGCTCTGTGTCCCCACACAAATCTCATCTTGAATTGTAATCCCTATAATCCCCATGTGTTGAGGGAGGGACTGGATGGAAGGTGATTAAATCATGGCAGCTGTTTCTCCCATGCTGTTCCCATGATAGTGAATGAGTTCTTATAAGATCTGATGGGTTGCTTTTTTTTAGAGACAGAGTGAGACTTTGTCGCCCAGGCTGGGGTGCAGAGACAGGATCTCGGCTCACTGCAGCCTCCGCCTCCCGGGTTCAAGCAAATGTCATGCCTCAGCCTCCTGAGTAGCTGGGACTACAGGTGAACACCATCACACCCAGCTAATTTTTGTACTTTTAGTAGAGATTGGGTTTTACCTTGTTGGCCAGGATGGTCTCAATCTCTTGACCTTGTGATCTGCCCACCTGGGCTTCCCAAAGTGCTGGGATTACAGGTGTGAGCCACCGTGCTCAGCTGATCTGATGGTTTTATAAGTGTTTGATGGCTCCTCCTTCATACATGCTGTCTCTGGTCTGCTGCCATGTAAGATGTGTCTGCTTCCCCTTCCACCACGATTGTAAGTTTCCTGAGGCCTCCCCATATCCAGTCCCAGCCATGTGGAACAGTGAGCCTTTAAATCTCTTTATAAAGGAAAGAGATTTAATGGGCAGTTCTTTATAGCAGTGTGAGAACAGATTAATACACAGTGTGATCCCATAGGCCAGATTTATTAAATTGTAGTAAATGCTCTACCAAAACCAGTATAATTCCTCCATCAGACTATTGTAATGCTCTGAGTAAAGAAATTCACATTCAGTTCATTTGTCTTCTTACCATTCTTATCAACAAGTTAATATCTTACCATTCTTATCAACAATCAGATCCCATGGGACTTCACTCCTGGAATAAAATTATCCAAGTTTAATCAAAGATAGTACTCGTCCAGGAATCAGGCTATTAATGCCTAGTCCCTGCTCTGCTGCCAACTAGCTTGATGACTTTGGAGAAATTACTTAACATCTCTGGGCCTCAGTTCATGCACCTATAAAATGAGAACCTTGGACTAGAGATTCCTTACTATATATGTAAGGATTTTGGTGTCTCTGTTTAAAATCTCTAGAGATTATGAAGTTCCCCCCTTCCAGGGAGGGTTTTATTCTACAAGACCTGCATATCATTTGAGTTACTTCTGTTAAGTCAGGAAAGAAAAAGGAGACAAGAAATTACTCATATTACTTTTTTTAAGTTTAAAAATTAAATAGGGAGGATGAAGGATTTATTCAACATACATTGAGGGCCTTCTCTGCATCTGTGCTAACCCCTGGAGTGACAGTGGTTACAAGGCTAAGCAAAGGGTTTCAGGACCCCCCTACACTTTGACCCTGTCTGCTCTGGATCAGAGCGCTTTGTTGTGTGACCCAGGCCTGAGGACTCCTCCCACTACCAACGCTAGGAACTAGGTACCATGGGAAGGGCTTGGAAGAGACTTTGAGCTGTCTCATTCACCCCTAAATGTTCGGCAACTAAAAAACAAGAAGAAAATGTCTGAGAGCATTTTTATTACAAATTATATCCAGATCTTCAAGTAGAAAGCATAGGTTCTTGCTAGAGAATAGTGGTTTTATGAAATGTGTGTGTGGTTATTTGTGTGTTCATGTATTTATGTGTCAGTGTGTACTTGTGAGGGTATGAGCGTTTGTGTGTAAGATGTGCCAGTATGTGTAGTTTTGTGGGAGTGCATTGTATGTATGTAGTTCTATACAAAGGCTTATAGTTGCATGTGACTGTATTTATGCATGATAAAGTGATGCAGCCCATGTGAGGGTGATGGTTACGTGCAAGTTTACAATGTGTGTGTGTTGGGGCTGGGTACTGAAAAGCTGAAACACTGCAGATGTAATTTGAGTCATGTGGCTAGCTACTTTTTCATAGGATCACATCTTGCTGCAGACTTTTGTTTGCTCAACTAATCCTCTTTTGCTTACAATGTCACAAGGCTCACTTTTTTTTGGCTTCTGAACAAACAGGCAGGTGTGCGAGGCTGCAAGTATAGTACCAGCTATTCATGAAATAATTGCATGCACCATCAGCCAATATGCCAGTCATCATGGACTCACAGCTCCATGGACTCACAGCTCCATCCTCAGGCAAGGCAAGGAGTATGTCTTGAGAAATTCTCCATGCCATTCCTCACAGAGACCAGGTGCAGAGCATGGAGCACAAGAAATGGTAGCAAACAGGCTAAATTGATTCTGGCCCGCCTCCGTGGAAGAGGAGCTCTTCACATGCTTACTATCCTTAACCAGGGTGGTGTCCTTGGAGGCAGAGTTCCAGTCTCCTTTTTCTCTGCTATTATCCAGCTGAAATCAAGCGTATGAATAGCTTTCCTGAATCAAAAGCCAAAGAGAAATAGTGTCCAATCCATTTATGTTTTAATCAGTGAGTCAGAAGGTAGCAAACCGGGGCTGATTGCAGACCCTACTGGCCCATCAGCCATGCCCATAACTCATTCTTTATGCCAAGAGATTTTTTGCTATGATACAATTCATCTCCCCAAAATATTTATCACTGACTACCCATATAGTTGTAGGTGGACCACCTGGCTTCTCTCTTGCCCATTATAAGAAAACCAGTATTGAAGTCCTTCAATTCATTCTGGGAGTAATTTAAAGCAATATCCAGGGGAAGGAGAATGAGAGCCTTTTTTTTTTTTTAAGACAGAGTCCCACTCTGTTACCCAGGCTAGAATGCAGTGGCATGATCTCAGCTCACTGCAACCTCCACCTCCTGAATTCAAGCAATTCTCCTGCCTCAGTCTCCTGAGTTGCTGGGATTACAGGCCTGCACCATCATACCCAGCTAATTTTTAAATTTTTAGTAGAGACGGGGTTTCACCATGTTGGTCAGGCTGGTCTCGAACTCCTGGCATTGTGATCTGCCTGTCTCAGCCTCCCAAAGTGCTGGGATTATAGGCATGAGCCACCACACCTGGCCAGGAGAGCTTTTTATAACAAATTGATTGCCTGGCACACAAGTTAATTAATAATCTTCAGAAGTTAAAGGGAGCAAGTAAACAGAAATAAAAGCCAAGGATAGCATGGGAGAATATAGTCACAGTAAATACAACAAAGCATTAATGTCCAGAAAACAAATACTCTAAAGTAATTAAAAAGACAAACAACTCAGAAGAAAGTGAGCAAGGGCAATGGAAGATGGGGTGGGAGGTGCATTGTCTATCAGAGAATGTTTAATAGTTATAAGACCAACCACAAGCTTTTATTGTCATCATGCACAGCAGTCCTATATAATGTGAGTGGTAGTTTTTCTCCCTGCTAGAGATGATCACTTCCACTCTCATTTGTAAGCCCCTGCATTGGATATGAATGGGCAGTTTATAGAAGAAATGCAAATAACTAAAACACATCAGATAAATAAAAAAATAAAATAAAACAGGCCAGGCATGGTGGCTCATGTGTGTAATCCCAGCACTTTGGGAGGCCTAGGCAGGGAGATCACCTGAGGTCAAAAGTTCGAGATCAGCCTAGCTAACATGGTGAAGCTCTGTCTACTAAAAATACAAAAATCAGCTGGGTGTAGTGACAGGTACCTGTAATCCTAGGTACTTGGGAGGCTGAACCCAGGAGGTGGTGGCGCATGCCTATAATCCCAGCTACTCGGGAGGCTGAGGCAGAAAATCGCTTGAACCCAGGAGGTGGAGGTTGCAGTGAGCCGAGATCGCACCACTGCATTCCAGCCTAAGCAACAAGAGTGAAACTGCGTCTCAAAAAAAAAAAAAAAAGGAGGGGGAAACTACTTGATCAACATGTCCCAGGGGCTCAAATATGGTTACCAGGATTAAGATTCTCATCTTGCAACTCCACTCGCTTCCTCTTGACTTGATTCTACATGCAGGTGATTCCTCTTGGTAGGCAGAATTCCAGCAGGAAAAACTCAATAGCTAGGCTAGACCAGACCCCGCCTTGGTACATGTGGGCACACTGGATTGGAGGGGCTTCAGTTCACACAAGCCCCCAGATAACACATGGATAAAATCAGTGTGAAAGTACAACTTCATGACAAGCCAAATAGTCTCCTTTCCTACTTTCAACCCAATTGCAGCCCATAAGCCCCTTTTCTATGGCAATTCTGAAGCTGCCACTGTCTTCAAACGGAATAGTATATCAAGTGTTACACTGCTTTAGGCCTGTCCGGATGCCAGGACTGGGCAAGTGAGTAGGGCTCTGTGCTTGATGGCCCCATCCAGACTGCATGTATCCAGGACGAAGTGTTTTTTCCAAAGAAGGGACTTGGGCAGGCAAAGCGATATGTTTGCTCTGTTCTAAAAAATTTTTATTTTTGTGCATTAGAAAAAGATAATCAATACTTCCAAATTGCCCTTTGAAAGAACTCCTAAAAATATACAAGAAAAGGACAGGTGACCCAATACCATACTGACAGTTAATCTGAGTTTCCCCATTTGCCCTCATCCTTGCTAATACTGAGTATTATCAGTATTAAAGTTTTGTTGGGCCAATGAGCAAAAGTGATTGCATGTCATTAAAAAAATTTTTTTTGAGATGCAGTTTCACTTTTGTTGGAGTGCAACAGCATGGTCTTGGCTCACTGCAACCTCTGCCTCCCAAGTTCAAGCGATTCTTCTGCCTCAGCCTCCCAAGTAGCTCGGATTATAGGCATGTGCCACCATACCCGGCTAATTTTTTATTTTTAGTAGAGACAGGGTTTCACCATGTTGACCAGACTGGTCTTGAACTCTTGACCTCAGGTGATATAACTGCCTCGGACTCCCAAAGTGCTAGAATTACAGGAGGCACCATGCCTGGCCAAGTTTTTTTTTTTTTTTTGAGAGGGAGTCTTGCTCTGCTGTTCAGGCTGGAGTGCAGTGGCATAATCTCGGCTCACTGCAACCTCCACCTCCCAGGTTCAAGCCATTCTCCTGCCTCAGCCTTCCAACTAGCTGGGATTATAGGCGCCCACCACCATGCCTGGCTAATTTTTGTATTTTTTTTTTAGTAGAGACGAGGTTTCACCTTGTTGGCCAGGATGGTCTCGATCTCCTGACCTCATGATTCACCCGCCTCGGCCTCCCAAAGTGCTGGGATTACAGGCGTGAGCCACCGCACCCAGCCTAGTTTCCCTTTTCAAGAGGATGTAGTTGCGTTGCTGGTTGGGTTGCTGTCATCTGCATCCAAACAGCAATGAGTAACAGAGATGAAAAGAAGCATGAATGGCTACACCATGGTGGCACGCCAAAAGAAAAGGTCAAAATTATAATAGTTAACTTCTATGAAAATATTTTCAAAATGTCATTTCTCACTTTAAGTTTTCAATATATTTTTAAAAACTCTTTATTACAAAAACGATGATTTATTACAAACTGAATTCTCTCATGTAACCCACCACCTGGGTCAAGAAACAGAGCATAGTCAAGCATCCTGCAAGTTACCCCTCCCTCCTCCTTAAAGGAAACTACATTTGTTTTGCCTATGTGTGTACATGGGTGTGGGTGCATGTGTGCATTTGTGTGTGTAAGGGGACTATATATATATTTTTTTATTTTGTGAAGGTATCCTTTTGTGTCTGGCTTCTTTTGCTCAAAAGTATATATGTGCAATTCATCCATGTTGTGGTTTGTAGGAGTAATTCATTGATTTTCATTTCACATAGTGATCTATAGTATGAATATACCACAACTTATCTGTTCCAATGTTGACTGGCATTGGAATTGTTTCCAGTTAGTGTCCATTACAAATAGTGTTGCTATGACATTTCCTATGTGTATACATAGGAGATAAATTTGTGGGTTACATGGCGTGTATCTATTATCTGAATATCTATAGAAGATACTACCAATCAGTTTTCCAAAGAGATTGCAACAATGATTTCAACTACCACTGCATGAGAGTTCCTGCTGCTCTATGTTCTCCCCACACATAGTGTATCAGTTGTTTTCATTTTAGCCATTTGGAAGTGTATAGTACTACCTCACTGTAGTTTTTTTGTTTTGTTTTCTTTTGAGACAGAGTCTTGCACTGTCACCCCAGCTGGAGTTCAGTGGTGCGATCTTGGCTTATGGCAACCTCTGCATCCTGGGCTCCAGCAGTGCTCATGCCTCAGCTTCCTGAGTAGCTGGGACTATGGGCATGCACCACCATGCCCGGCTAATTTTTGTATTTTTTGTAGAAACTGGGTTTCGCCATGTTGCTCAGGCTGTTCTTGAACTCCTGACGTCAAATGATCCACCTGCCTTGGCCTCCCAAAGTGCTGGGAGTACAGGCATGAGCCATGCATCTGACCCTCATTACAGTTTTAATTGGTCTTTCCCTGATGACTAGTAAGGTGGAGCGCCTTTTTGTGTCATTACTGGGCAAATGGTTAGCCTCTTTTGTGGCATGCATATTCATTATTTTTTTCCCGCATTTCCTATTGGCTTATCTGGTTTTTCTTGTCATTTGTAGTAATGCTTTATATTTCTGGAAAGTAGTACTCTACTACTTAAATAAAGTAGTACTTTATTACAACTGCAAATCGAGTCTCTGGTGGTTTGCCTTTTTATTCTCTTAATGATATACTTTTATAAAAAGAATTTTTAAATATTAATAGTGTTCAATCTATTAATCTTTTACCTTTTTGACAAATACATCTGTATCCTTTGTCATCTTTGTGCTGTCTTAGTCATGAATTGAATGTTCATGCATATGTGTGTCTTTCTCTTTCTTTTTTCTTTTCTTTCTTTTTTTTTTTTTTTGAGACAGGGTCTCACTCTGTGGCCCAGACTGGACTGCAGTAGTGTGGGATGATCTCAGCTCTCTGCAGCCCCTGTATTCCGGGCTCAAGTGATCCTTCCACCTCAGCCTCCTGAGTAGCTGGGACAACTGGCACACATCACCAGCCTGGCTAATTTTTGTATTTTTAGTCAAGATGGGATTTCTCTGTGTTTCCCAAGTTGGTCTCAAACTCTTGGGCTCTAGCGATCCACATGCCTCAGGCTCCCAAAGTGCTGAGATTACAGGTGTGAGACACCGCACCTGACCTATGTGTGTCTTTTTTCTAAACTCTATTCTGTTCAGTTGATTTGTTTATCCTTGCAACAATACCACATCGTCTTAATTACTGTAGCTTCATAATAAATCTTTATAGCTGATAATGTAAGTCTTTCTACTTTGTCATTCTTCAAAGTAATCTTAACTTCTTAGCCTTTTTTACTTTCATATATAATTTAGAATCAGCTTGTCAATCTACACGTACACACACTGGGATTTTCTTGTGGATTGAATTTAATATGTAAATCAATTTGAAGAGATTTGAGGTTTTTACAATATCAAGTTTTCCAATCCAGGAATGTGGTAAATATCTCAATTTATTTCTTCTTCTTTGACTATTTTCAGTAACATTTTATATTGTCTTGGTGTCTGTGTTCATTTTGCATTAGGTTTAATTCTAGGTGTTTGATGTTTTATGATACAATTGAAAATGACATAGTTATTTACATTTTACTTCCTAATTGTTTGCTGCTGATATACAGAAATATAATTTTTTTTTTATATATATTGGCTTTGTAGTTAGCAACCTCATCAGATCCACTAGCTAATTACAGTAGGCTGTTTGTAGATGTTTTTGGATATTCTAAGCACACAATCATGTCATCTAGAAATAATGGCATTTCTTTCTCCCTTTCCACTCACTGTCTCTTTTATTAGTTTTTCTTGTATTATTGTACTTAAAAGGACCTCCTGCAGAATTTGAATATTTATGTGATAGTGGGCTTCTTAGCTTATTCCTGATCTCAAGTAAAAGCCTGCATATTTTGCTATCAAATAGAATGTTTACTATATGGCATCTGTAGACATTTTCTACATTTTCTATCAGATTACATTTCTACATTTTCTATCAGATTAAGGACATTCCCTTTTTTAAAAAATTTATTTATTTTACTTTATGTGCATACTATATCTGGCATTTCTCCCCATGTTATCCCTCCCCACCCTCCCTTCCCTCCCCACTCCCCACTGTCTTTCCCCTACCTCCCCCAACTGCCCCCAGTGTGTGATGCTCCTCTCCCTGAGTCCACGTGTTCTCATTGTTCAACACCCACCTATGAGTGAGAACATATGGTGTTTGGCTTTCCGTTCTTGACAGTTTGCTGAGAATGATGGTTTCCAGATTCTTCCAAGTCCCTACAAAGGACATGAACTCATCATTTTTTATGGCTGCGTAGTATTCCATGGTGTATAGGTACCACATTTTCTTTGGACATTCACTTTTATTCTTAGTTTCCTATGAGTGTTTGTCATAAATAGGTGTGAATCTTATTAAGTGTACTTCCTGTATCTATTTAGATAATCATGATTTTTCTCTTCTTCTATTAAAGTGGTGGGTTAAGTGATTGATTTTCAAATGTCAAGCTAACTTTACATTTTTGGAACAAATTCAGGTTGGTAAAGAAGTAATATTCTTTTTACATAACTGGATTTGGTTTACTAGTATTTTCTTTAGGATTCTTGCATCTATGTTCATGAGAGAGATTATTTGTAATTTTCTTTTTCTTATAATGTTCTTATCATATTATAAGTTGGGAAGTATGCCTTATTCTTCTGTTTGGGGGAAATGTTTGTGTATGTTGATTATTTTTTTCTTCTTAAATATTTAGAAGAATTATTTGGTTATCTAGATCTGTAGTTTTTTTTGTGGAAAGGATTTAAAGTGTGGATTTAATTTTCTTTGATACATTTTCTATTTTCTCTGTCAGTTGTGGTATGCTGTATTTTTCAAGAAATCAACCTATTGCATTTACATTTTCATATTTATTGGCACAAAATCATTGTTTATGATATTCTCTTGATTTTTAAAAATCCTGTAATATCTGCAGTATTTTCCACTCCTGATAGTGGTTACGTCTTCTCCCTATGTCTTTTATTAGTCTTATCAGAAAGTTATCAATCATATTATATTATTCCCAGACCAAATATTGGCCTTTGGTTTTCTCTATTTTATTTTCTCTATTGTACATTTGTTTTCTATTTCATTCATTGTGTTAATTTCTTAATACTTAATTTGTTGTTCTTTTTGTCACTTCTTGAATCTGGAAACCATTTTTTGTTCTTTTTGTCACTTCTAGCATTAATTTTCTTCCTTCTCCTATCCCAATAAATGCATTTAAGACTGCCTAAGAATGCCTTTAACTGCATCCCACAAGTTTTGATCTATTTATTATCACTCCATTCAAAATATTTTAAAATTTTCTCTGTGATTTCTTCTTTCATATATGTTTAAGAGTATATTAATTCATTTCTAAACATTTGAAATGTTCTACTTATCTTTTAGCTTTTAATTATTAGTTTAATTCTGTTGCAGTCATGGACCATACTATATGATATAAATCATTTGAAAAATGTTGAAACTATATTTACAGTTTTGCATATAGTCAATTTTGGTAAATGTTCCACCTGCAGTTGCTGAGCGCAGGCAATGTTCTATGTATATTAGTTAGGTCATCTTATCAATCCTGTTGTTCAAATCTTCTTTACCCCAACGGATTATTTATTTATTTGCTTATTTATTTTTGGTCCATTGACCAAAATATTGACCATTTTTTGGTCCCTTGACCAATAACTTTGGTCCTGTCAGTTAAAGCTCTTACTATCATTGTAGTTTTTTTCGTTTTGTTTTGTTTCTTTGAGACAGAGTCTCACTTTGTCGTCCAGGCTGGAGTTCAGTGGTGCAATCTCAGCTCACCGCAACCTCCACTTACTGGATTCTAAGCGATTCTCTTGCCTCAGCCTCTGGAGTAGCTGGGATTACAGGTACACGCCACCATGCCCAGCTAATTTTGTGTTTTTAGTGGAGACCGGGGTTTCTCCATGTTGGTCAGGCTGATCTCAAACTACCAACCTCAGATGATCTGCCCGCCTCAGCCTCCCAAAGTGCTGGGATCACAGGCGTGAGCCACCACACCTGGCCCATTGTAGATTTTTCTATGTCTCCATTTTGTTCTATCAGGTATTGTCTTATTATTATGTGTATAAAAATTTATACTTGTGATAGCTTTATGTTGGCTTGACCACTTTATTATGAAATATCTATTTTATCTGTAGTCTTGTTTATTGCCTTAAAATCTACCTAGTCTGATATAAGTGTAGGTACACGAGGATTCTTGTGTTTAATATTTTCATGCTGTATTTTTTCCACACTTTTATTTTCAACTTTCCCAAATTCTTTTAATTTGCAATATGTACTTCTATACAATATAGTTTTATGTTGTTTGCTTTACCTAGACTGACAATTTTTTCTTCTAATTAGAGATTTTGATTCATATGTATAAAATTAAACTCACCACCTTGCTATTTATTTTATACTTGTGCCATCTGTTTTATGTTTATTTTTATTCCTTTCTTTTTAAATTATTTTGGACTTTGGATTATCTATTTTTATTATTTTTATTATCCTAGTCCCCTCTCTGTTAGCTATTTTTAGTTATTCAACCTTTCCTTAAGCTTTTAGTGGTTACCATAGAAATTTCAACATTCATCTTTGACTTATTAAAGTCTAATGAATAATATTATTTTGCCACTTCCTGGCCAAAGGAAGGCCTTAGAACATTTTAACTCCATCTAATCCTTTTCTCCTATCTTCCGATTCATCATCCAGTTTATGATTATTCTCTCTTCCATTATATCTAAGCCACTGTTATACCAATCCACTGAGTTCTTAATTTCAGATATCATATTTTCCAGTTTTAGACATTATATTTTATTTTTATAGTTTCCAGTTTTCTTGTACAAATCTCTATCTCATCGTTTCATTTGTTGAATGTACAAATCACAATTATTTTAAAGTCCATGTCCATTCATAGCAATATCTGGATGTCTTAAGTGTTTTTTTTTTCTTGGTTTTCAACAATTTTACCTAGAGATATACTAAATACTTTTTGTTTGAATGCAGGGCAGTTTCTGGGGGAGAAAAGAAGAGAAAGAAAAATTGAGATGATTTAAATATCTGGATATGTTATCTTCCTGAAAAGAGTACTTATTTTTGCTTCCAGCAGGCAGTTAAGATGGAACTAATTATCTTACCCAATCATAAACTGAGTGATTTGAAGTTGAGCGTCAGACTTTTTAGGGAGCTTTATTTTCTGTAGTGTAGTCATTTGAGGGTCCCAGCGAAAAGCCTGGAGTGTGTGCCAGGGCCCTAAACCATTAATTATCTCTAAAATCCAATTTTTGTTTCTGATGCCCCATGAAACTGCAGGATGCTTTGCTTAGCATCTGATCCTCCCAGGCACAGGTTGCATATTTGCAAGTGTCTTGAAGGGGAAAATCCGTCTGAATGTTACTTCTTTTCTCTTTTTCCTTTTCTTGACCCTTCAAATTTTTGCTGACGACATATCTCTCCAGTGCCTTCCAACAGACATTCTAAGTGTCTTATCAAGTTACCCTAGTTTATTCTCGGATGCAGGGTTACCTTGCAACATCTGATTCTACCCTTACAAGAAGCAGAATTCCAATCCAGCTTGTCTCTTGAGCATCAATTTTACTATGTTGAGATTCTGAAGATGCATCATATTTTCTCTGAGCTCTAGTATTTGGGCTCTATGATTTGGGCTCCTCTGAGTTTCTATTTTATTTAAGAGCTAGCTATGGAGGATCGGGTTGTTATTTTAGCTAAGATTTTGACCTTTATCATTATCTGATAAAATAGGAACATTAAAGGTCAACCACGGTTGAAAGTGGGCAAGTAAATTTTATCCTATATCCCTGAGTCAGTCTGAGGCCAAAACTGGTCTGGGAGGAAAGTGTACCATGATAAGTTAATAATGCCAACCCTAGAAGGAAATGAAGGGACAGCATATATGCCAGGCATTTGTCAGACACAGATATAATGACACACATATGTATCCATCTCTCTGAAGAGTTGCTTTGTATCCACTTAAATATTGGAGACTGGTGGCTATATGTCACTCCTGCCTATACCTCACTCCTGCCTCTCTTTGGATGGTATACAAGGATTTGCTAAAACGGCAGATATTCGCCCCATAAACTAAAGTACTAGCAAAAAACAAATCCCAGTGACTTGTGGTTTCCCACCACTTAGTGTAAGAGTTTGAGAAGTTTGAATTAAATAGAAAGGGAGAGTACATTATTGGTTGTCTTTGCCTGTTCAGGCTTCTATAACAAAATACCATAGACTGGGTGGCTTATAAACAACAGAAATTTATTTCTTGTGGTACTAGAGGCTGAGAAGTCCAAGATGAAGACACCAGCAGATTCAGTGTGTGGGAGCCATCTTCTCACCGTGACCTCACATGGCAGAAGGGGCAAAAGAGCTCTCTGAGGTTTCTTCTATAAGGGCACTAATCCCATTCATGAGGGGCCCACCCCCATGATCTAATTATCACCCAAAGGCCCCACTTCCTAATACCATCAGTTTGAGAGTAAGGATTTCAACACAGGATTTTGAGGGGGACACAGTCAGTCCATAATATCAGTTGAGATTCAGCCTTGAGGAAATGAAGGGTAATTATGGTGATCATATTTTCTAAACCACAAGTTGAGATCCTATTGGACGAAGCCTAATACTCTTCTATCAGCAAAAAAACAGAATGTTAGAAATCCAGACTGACCAGGAAAAGCCAGCTCATAGGTATAACAAATATAATTCTGCCACCAGTTCAAGATATTCTAGATTTTTGCTGACTTGGTTCCAAGATGGGGCTTTAGAGAGCTGGCCATGTTGATGAGATTTTCCAGACCAGAGTTAGAAGAAGGAAAGGCCTGCCTGCCCTTTCAGCCTTCCAGCTGCTCCCAGACACGTGTGGGGAACCAGATAACTGACTCCTAACCTGCTTATTTTAGCCCAGTGGCTTCGCTTCTTGACGTCTTCAGTCTTATGGTCACATGCCAAAGGCCCTCACTCTGAAACTGCCTGCAAGCAGGGACAAACAGCAGCAGCTGCCACTGCACTGATAATGGGTTTGTGCTGCCGCTTGCCCAGAAAGGCTGCTTCGAGCTGATGATTTGCATTCCTGCTTGCCCAAACAGACAGCCTCCGTGTGGCCGCCAGCTTCTGCACAGAGAGAACAGCAGTGCCACCTACTGAACTGCTGGAGGTGTAGCCAGTGACTCGGTCAGCCCAGGCCTGCTTGTCAGTAAATCTGGCAGGACTGTGTACCCAGTAACCCGACTGAAAACCACCTTTGTACAGTGATTAGGTAGGCCTCCTCTTCTGCCAACTTGAGTGATTGTTTGCCACCGTTAGGCGAACAAAGTCTCAAAGAAGTTTATTTTTCTCTGAACAAATGAAATCGAATTACAGCTGGGATCCAGGCTGTATCCCACTTCAGTGAGAACTGGGTGAGCCAGCAATTGTGCAGTTGAACACTGAATACAGTTAGTGAGTACTTACCCTGTGCTAGACACTGGGGGAGGCACTAGGGATAGAAGCATGAATGAACTACACTAGAGAAGCAATAGAAAGATAATGAACCTATACCAGTATTTCACAATTGACAAAATATGCTCAAAGAACACAGCCACAATTTACTCCACAGAGAGCATGTCTCCAAGGATAGAATTTGGAGGAACCAGATTTCCTGTGGGTTCCATTGCTGCCGTCACCAAGCTGAGATCCAGAAATCATGATGACTACTTCATTGCTTTTTTTGGGTTTTTAAAAATCATCAATTAACAAATAATATATTTGGAATCTTCTTTTTTTTCTTTTTCTTTTTCTTTTTTTTTTTTTTGAGACAGAGTTTCACTCTGCTGCTCAGGTAGGAGTGCAGTGGTGCAATCTCAGCTCACTGCAACCTCCGCCTCCCAGGTTCAAGCGATTCTCCTGCCTCAGCCTCCCAAGTTGCTGGGATTAGAGGCACGTGCCACCATGTCTGGCTAATTTTTTGTATTTAGTAGAGATAGGGTTTCACCATGTTGGTCAGGCTGGTCTTGAACTCCTGACCTCAGGTGATCCGCCCACCTTGGCCTCCTAAATTGCTGAGATTACAGGCATGAGCCACCACGCCTGGCCTATATTTGGAATCTTCACAAAATTGCTGCTTTGCAGATGCCCTAAGTATCTACTTGGCCTGCCTCTTGGAAAATCTTGCCAGGACAGCTCTCAAAGTGCTAAATCTTTTCAAGGTATTGACAAACTCATCTACGTGTTAATAGCACATTTCTGACAATTATTAATAAAATATATTTTATATGTTTTCAATATCTAATGACATCAGAAAACCTTACTTAAATATGTGCATACATACAAACATGCTTGTACTTACTTATATAAGTTAGTAATTAAGCATCCAATTAAGTCAAGAACACAACACACGCTGAATTTGTCACACATTTGCTGCTAAGCAACAGGAGCTGAACACTCTGAAGGGACCCTACCCTACTGAAAGACACTAATGCTTCAGCCACCATGCACAGCTGCCATTCAAGCATACTCTAATGAGTTCTTCAGGTGTGACTCCTCTAAAAGGAGAGCCCAGGTAAATACAAATTATTGGAAATGGGCACAGCAGTGTCATGTTGGACATAATATTCATGGTTTTAAGACTGATTGCAATATTCACAAACTAAGCTAAAATTTCTTTTTTTTTTTTTTTTTTGAGACGGAGTCTCGCTCTGTCATCCAGGCTGGAGTGCAGTGATGCGATCTCGGCTCACTGCAACCTCTGCCTCTCAGGTTCAAGCGATTCTCCTGCCTCAGCCTCCTGACTAGCTGGGACTACAGCTGTGCGCCACCACGCCCAGCTAATTTTTGTATTTTTTAGTAAAGATGGGGTTTCACCATGTTAGCCAGGATGACTTTGATTTCCTGACCTCATGATCTGCCTGCCTTGGCCTCCCAAAGTGCTTGGATTACAGGAATGAGCCACCACACCCGGCTTAAGCTAAAATTGTTTAAGCTACTACCATGAAAATTATATGTGAAGTAGGATGAGGCAGACGTTAATCCTGCTAAAGTTTCTGGTATTTTACTATGATTTTACTTTTGAATACAGTCCAGGTGGGCAATAATTTAAATATTATGCATTAAATGTTTATATTAGCTCTTATTTTCACCCATAAATATTCAGTTATCATGTTTCACCCATCCCCATGCCCTTCTTTTTGCAAGCTTCTGTGCAAAGTGGCTTTGCAAACATGTTTCCACTCAATCTTTCAGCTGCTGACTTCATAGACTTTTCTTTTCTTTTTTTTTTTTCTGAGACAGAGTCTGGCTCTGTAACCCAGGCTGGAGTGCAGTGTTGCAATCTCAGCTCAACTCAGTTCTCGGCTGCAACTTCCATCTCCCAGGTTCAAGAGATTCTTCTGCCTCAGCCTCCCGAGTAGCTGGGACTACAGGCACCCACCACCACACCCGGCTCATTTTTTGTATTTTTAGTAGAGACAGGGTTTCACCATATTGGCCAGGCTGGCCTTGAACTCCTGACCTCGTGATACACCGCCTCAGCCTCCCAAAGTGCTGAGATAACAGGCGTTAGCCACCATGCCCAGCCAGACTTTTCTTATATGACTTATTCTTTAATTCTCATGATATAGTCAAAAGGGAGGTCTTCAAGTACTAAATGTATAAGTGCTAGGCTGCTGTCGGCTGCTACAAGTCCACATTCAGCCATTAAGTGTGCTGCTAGGAGAACAGGCACATACCACCCTGGACATCTCTCAGAACCTTCCGCAAAATTCTGAGGCCACTCCAAACCTCATTCTTGCCAAAATATCTGCACTGTTCTAAGGATAGGCATTGTAGCTTATCTAAGTCCCTTCGTTTTCATTTTTATTTTATTTCAATAGTTTTTGGGGTATAGGTGGTTTTTTGTTACATGGATAAGTTCTTTAGTGGCAATTTCTGAGATTTTGGTGTACCTGTCACTTTAGCAGTGTACATTGTACCCAATATGTGTACCCAAAATTTGGAATCTTTTTTTTTTTTTGAGAGGGAGTTTCATATGTTCATTGGCTGTTTGTATATCTTCTTGCTGATTTGTTTGAGTTCCTAGTAGATTCTGGATATTAGTCCTTTGTCAGATGCATAGTTTACGAATATTTTCTCCCATTCTGTGGGTTGTCTGTTTACAATATTGAATATGTAGTCTTTTAACCCTCCAATATGTAGGCTTTTATCTCTCACCCAACTCCCATTCTTCCCTGCAACTCCCCAAAGTCCATTATATCATTCTCATGCCTTTGCATCCTTATAGCTTAGCTCACATTTATAGATGAGAACATATGATAATTGGTTTTTCATTCCTGAGTTACTTCACTGAGAATAGTAGCCTCCAGCTCCACCCAAGTTGCTGCAAAGGCCGTTATTTCATTCTGTTTTATGACTGAGTAGTATTCCATGGTGTCTAATTATCACATTTTCTTTATCCACTTGTTGGTTGATGGGCATTTAGGTTTTTGCAGTTGTGAATTGTGCTGCTATAAAATGTGTGTGCATGTGTCTTTTTCATGTAATGACTTCTTTTCCTTTGGGTAGATACCCAGTAGTAGGGTTGCTAGATTGGATGGTAGTTCTACTTTTTGTTCTTTAAGGAATCTCCACACTGTTTTCCATAGTGGTCGAACTAGTTTACATTCCCACCAGCAGCACAAAAGTGTTCCCTCTCACCACACCCACTCCACCATCTGTTTTTTTAAAATTTTTATTTATGGCCACACAGTGAGATAAGGTGGTATCTCACTGTGGTTTTAATTTGCATTTTCCTGATAATTAGTAATGTTGAGCATTTTTTCATTCTTTTTTTCTTTTTTTGGCTGTTTGTATATCTTCTTTTGACAATTTTCTATTCATGTCCTTTGCCTGCTTTTTGATGGTAATATTTTTTTCTTGCTGATTGCAGTTCCTTGTAGATTCTGGATATTAGTCCTTTGTCCGATGTATAGTTTACAAATATTTTCTCCCATTCTGTGGGCTGTTCACAATACTGAATATTTATTTTTCTGTGCAAAATCTTTTTGGTTTAATTAGGTCCCATTTTAATTTAGTTGCATTTGCTTTTGAGTTCTTAGTCATGAATTCTTTGCCTATGCCAATGTCTAAAAGAGTTTTTCCAATGTTATCTTCTAGAATTTTTATGGTTTCAGGTCTTACATCTAAGTCTTTGATCCATCCTGAGTTGATTTTTGTATAAGGTAAGAGATGAGGATCCAGTTTCTTTCTTCTACATGTAGCTTGTCAGTTTTCCTGGCACATTTTATTGAATAGGGTATCGTTTACCCACTTTATCTTTTTGTAAGCTTTGTCAAAGATCAATTGGCTATTAGTATATGGCTTTATTTCTGGATTCTCTATTCTGTTCTATTGGTCTATGTACCTGATTTGTTCTTTTTGCTTAGTCTTGCTTTGGCTAGATGGGCTCTTTTTTGGTTCCATATGAATTTTAGGTGTGTTTCTCCTAGTTCTGTAAAGTATGATAATAGTATTTTGATGGGAATTGCATTGAATCTGTAGATTGCTTTTGGCAGTATGATCATTTTCACAATATTGATTCTACCCATCCATGAATATGGGATATGTTTCCATTTGTTCGTGCCATCTGTGATTTCTTTCAGTAGTGTTTTGTAGTTTCCCTTGTAGAGATCTTTCACCTCCTTGATTAGGTATATTCCTAAGTTTTTGTTTGTTTTTTGCAGCTATTGTAAAAGAGGTTGAGTTCTTGATTTGATTCTCGTCTTGGTCATTGTTGGTGTATAGCAGGGTTACTGATTTGTGTACATTAATTTTGTATCCTGAAATGTTGCTGAATTCATTTACCAGTTCTAGGAGCTTTATGAATGAGTTGTTAGGGTTTCTAGATATATAATCATATCATCAGCAAACAGCTACAGTTTGACTTCCTCTTTCCAGATTTGTATGTCCTTTATTTCTTTCTCTTGTCTGATTACTCTGGCTAGGATTTCCAGAAGTGGTGAAAGTCGGCATCCTTATCTTGTTCCAGTTCTCAAGGGGAATGTTTTCAACTTTTCCCCATTCAGTATAATGTTGGCTGTGAGTTGTCATATATGGCTTTTACTACCTTCAGCTATGTCCCTTCTATGCCAATTTTGCTGAAGGTTTTTATAATAAAGGAATGCTGGATTTTGTCAAATGCTTTTTCTGTGTCTATTGAGATCATATGATTTTTGTTTTTAATTATGTTTATGTGATGTATCACATTTACTGACTTATATATGTTAAACCATTCCTGTATCCTGGGTATGAAACCCATGGTGATCATGGATTATCTTTTTGAAGGGCTGTTGAATTCAGTTAGCTAGTATTTTGTTGAGGATTTTTATGTCTGTGTTCATCAGGAATATTGGTCTGCAGTTTTCTTTTTTTGTTATGTCCTTTCCTGGTTTTGGTATTAGGGTGATATTAGCTTCATAGAATAATTTAGGAAGGATTCACTCTTTCTCTCTTTTGCAATAGTTTCAGTAAGATTGGCACTAATTCTTTTTTAGATGTCTGGTAGAAATCAACTGTTAATTCATCTGGTCCTATACTTTTTTTTGTTGGTAATTTTTTAAATTACTGATTCAATCTTATTGCTTGTTATTGGTCTATTTAGAGTTTCCGTTTTTCCTGATTTAATCTAGAAGGGTTGTATATTTTTCAGGAATTTATCCATCTCCTCTAGATTTCCTAGTTTGTGTGTGTAAAGGTGTTCATAGTAGGCTTGAATGATCTTTTGTATTTCTGTGGTATCAGTTGAAATATCTTCCATTTCTTCTTCTTCTTCTTTTTTTTTTTTTTTTAGACAGTCTCACTCTGTTATCCAGGCTGGAGTGTAGTGGTGCAATCTCAGCTCACTGCAACCTCCATCTGCCAGGCTCAAGCAATTCTTGTACCTCAGCCTCCTGGGTAGCTGGGATTACCAGTGTGCACCACCATGCCTGGCTAATTTTTGTATTTTTAGTGGAACTAGGGTTTTGTCATGTTGGCTAGGCTGGTCTCAAATTCCTGGCCTCAAGGAATCTGCCCACCTTGGCCTCCCAAAGTGCTGGAATTGCAAGCGTGAGCCACTGGCCCCATTTGATTTCTAATTGAACTTGTTTGAATCTTCTCTCTTCTTTTCTCAGTTAGTCTCACTAATGGTTTATCGATTTTGCTGATCTTTTCAAAGAACCAGCTTTTTGTTTCATTTATTGTTTGTAGTTCTTTTTGTTTCAATTTTATTTCAGTCTGCTATCATCTTTGCTATTTCTTTTCTTCTGCTGGGCTTGTATTCAGTTTGTTCTTGTTTCTCTAGTTCCTTGAGGTTTGAGATTGGGTTGTCTATTTGTGCTCTTTCAAACTTTCGATGTGTTTAATACATTTGCTGTATCCCAGAAGTTTTGATAAGTTGTGTCACTATTATCATTCATTTCAAAGAACCATTTAATTTCTATCTTGATTTCATTATTAACCCAAAGATCATTCAAGAGAAGATTATTTAATTTCCATGTATTGGTATAGTTTTGAAGGTCCTTTTGGAGTTAACTTCCAGTTTTATTCCATTATGGTCTGAGAAGATCCTTGATATAATTTTGATTTTCCTAAAGGTATTAAGACTTGTTTTGTGGCCTGTCATATGGTCTATCTTGGAGAATGTTTCATGTGCTGATGAGAATAATGCATATTCTGCTGTTATTGGGTAGAATGTTCTGTAAATATCTATTAGATCCATTTGTTCTAGGGTGTAGTTTAAGTATATGTTTTCTTTGTTGACTTTCTGTCTTGATATCTATCTAGTGCTGTCAATGGAGTATTGAAGTCCAGCACTGTTAATGTGTTGCTGTATGTTTCATTTCTTAGGTCTAGTAGTAGTTGTTTTATAAATTTGGGAACTCCAGTGTTAGGCACATAGTACAGATATATTTAGGTGCATATGTAGTATCTTCCTGTTGGACTAATCCTTTTATCATTATGTAATGTTCTTCCTTGTCTCTGTTTACTATTAAAGTCTGTTTTTTCTGATATAAGAATAGCTACTCCTGCTTGCTTTTGGTTTCCATTTGTGTGGAATATCTTTTTCCATTGCTTTACCTTAAGTTTATGTGAGGCCTTATGTGTTAGGTAAGTCTCTTAAAGACAGCAGATACTTGGTTGGTAGGTTTTTTTTTTTTAATCCATTCTGCCATTCTGTATCTTTTAAGTGGAGCATTTAGGCCATTTACATTCAATGTTAGTACTGAGATGTGAGGTACTGTTCTATTCATCATGTTAGTTGTTGCCTAAATACCTTGTTTTTATCATTGTGTTATTATTTTATAGGCCCTATGAGATTTATGCTTTAAGAAGGCTGTGTTTTGGTGTATTTTCAGGTTTTGTTTCAAGACTCAAAACTCTTTTTAGCATTTCTTGTAGTGCTGGTTTGGTAGTGGCAAATTCTCTCAGCATTTGTTTGTCTGCAAAAGACTATTTCTCCTTCGTTTATGAAGCTTAGTTTTTCTGGATACAAAATTCTTGGCTGACAGTTATTTTGTTTCAGGAGGTTAAAGATAGGACCTCAATTCCTTGACTTGTAAGGTTTCTGCTGAGGAATCTGCTGTTAATCTGATAGGTTTTCCTTTATAGGTTACCTGATGCTTTTGTGTCACAGCTCTTTAGATTCTTTCCTTCATCTTGACTTTAAATAACTTGATGACTATATTCCGTGGTGATGGTCTTCTTGCAATGACTTTTCCAGGAGAGCTTCTTATAGTTGGATGTCTAGTTCCTAGCAAAGCCAGGGAAGTTTTTCCCAGTTATTCCCTCAAATAGGTTTTTCCAAACTTATGGATTTCTCTTCTTCATCCAGAACACCGAATATTCTAATGTTTGGACATTTTACATAATCCCATGTTTCTTGGAGACTTTTTGTTCTTTTTCCTTTGTCTTTGATTAGGTTAATTCAAAAGCCTTTTCTTTCAGCTCTGAAATTCTTTCTTCTACTTGTTCTAGTCTATTGTAGAAACTTTCCACTGCATTTTGTATTTCATTATGTGTGTCTTTCATTTCCAGAAGTTCTGATTGTTTTTTTCTCTATGATATCTATTTCTCTGGAAAATTTTTCATCCATATCCTGAATTGTTTTTTAAATTCCTTTAAGTAGTCTGTAATCCCAGCACTTTGGGAGGCTGAGGTGGGTGGATCACTCAAGGTCAGGAGTTTGGGACCAGCCTGGTCAACATGGTGAAACCTCTTCTCTTCTAAAAATATAAAATTAGTCAAGTGTGGTGGTACATGTCTATAATTCCAGTTACTTGGGAGTCTGAGGCAAGAGAATCACTTGAACTGGGGAGGCAGATGTTGCAGTAAGCCAAGATAACACCACTACACTCCAGCTTGGGTGAGAAAGTAAGATTGTATCTCAAAAATAAATAAATAAAAATAAACTTTAGGTTTTCATCTTCCTCTTGTATCTCCTTTAGTAGCTTAATAATCAACCTTCTGATTTATCTGGTAATTCAGAGATTTTTTTCTTGGTTTGCATCCATTGCTTGGGAGCTAGTGTGATCTTTTGGGGATGTTATAGAACCCTGTTTTGTCATATTACCAAAAATTACTTTTCTGGTTCCTTCTCATTTGGGTAGACTATATCTTCAAATTGTTCTTGATTTTATTTTTGACTGGACTATGTTTTCTTTTTGTGTTTTCTTTTTTCCCGTCTTAAGAATCAGACTTTAGTGTTCATTTTAGCCTAATTTGATTCTTGGTGCTTTTAGGGGTGAAGACTCTGTATGAGTTCCTTAGTTATAGAAAGTTTCTGTGCACTGGCTTTCCCAGATGCTGGCTGTAATAGTTATGTTCTTGGTGTGGGCAAGTTCACTGTCTCCTATGGGGTTGGAATGGCAGAGATCTCTCTAAGCTTATCTTGTTCTCACATGATGTACACTTTATTTACTTATTTAATTTCCTCCCAATATTTTATTTACTGAGTTGATGATTATGGATTCAGACCAATAGGGGAGATATCCCTAGATAGGCACCAGTTGTAGCTGAGGCAGGTGGGTAGATGTAATACCCAATGATGGACCAACATCCTAGCCTTGATGAGGGTGGCTGGGGGAGCTCTCAATTAGATGTGCTGAAGTTTTATCAGGGTAAAGAGTAGGAGCTACCTCAGCTCCCCTGCCAGGGCAGCAGGAAAGGTATTTATCTCATAGCCTCACTCCTATCTAAGTATTTTCGCTCTCCAGATCAGACAGGCACCTCTTCTCATCTGTAGGAATGTTGATGTTTCAAGTAGGGAGGAATTGTGACCCTGCCTCTTGTGCAAGCCTAAATCAAGGGGGTACTCCTCCTGTGGAGTAGTATTCACACCGGATTGTTCCAGGAAGGCTGTCTAAAAGTTCATCCACGCTGTGTTCCTGTGGGGGAAGCTCTGGCTGTGTCTGCAGTGGAGTGCCAGTGGGGAATAAGGACTCCTCTACAAGACTATTCATGAACACAGAGTCTCCATGCCTGTTGGGGTGGAAGTGCAAATTTTCCCGACTGTTCCCACCACTGCAATTTTATCTCTGCTATGAGAAACTTCCCACCAATGAAAAGATCTGGAACGCAAAGCCTGCTGTTCAGATTATTCTGACCCATGGGCTGATCCCTTGTAGTGCTCCCCCTTGCTCTAGGGATGGGGCTTCCTGAGTGTCAGTCTGCAGTGACTGTTATTGTTATTGTTTTTCTGGGTCTAGCCACTCAGTGAGGCTACCGGGCTCCAGGCTCGTGCTGGGAAATGTCTGCAGAATCCAGTGATATGACCTGTCTGCAGGTCTCCCAGCCATTGATACCAGCACCTGCTCTGATGGAAGTGGCAGGGGAGTCATGCAGACTCCATGAATTCCTTGGTTATTGACAGGCTTAGTGTGCTGGCTTTCTTGAATGTTGGTATGCTAGTGGTGAAGTTGTCACATGGACAAACTCAGGACCTCTGATTAGCCAGGGTGTTGCAGGCAGTGGTGTTAGCAGCTGTTTTCGCCTTCCTGGGAGCCATGTTATGCTGCCAAGAGTTGCTGTAATGGCCAGTTGGTTAGCCTCCAGGCAGGAGGTGGCACTTGGAAGAGAGCACCAGCCATGGTAGTAACAGTGGGATCTGAGTTTGTCCTAAGTTGGCCAGGGGATTTTCTCAGGCAATGGGCTCCCAAGAGTTTATGTCCTTTGTGTTAAGCTATCAGGACAGGTAGAGAAGTACAATCAGGCGAGGGCAGGGTTGGGTGGATCTGAGCTCAGACTCTCCTTGGGCGGGGCTTGCCACAGCCACTCTGGGGAAGGGGGTGGTTCTCAGGCCACTGGGGTAATGTTCCATAGGGGAGTACAACTGACTCTGTTGCACAGTAGAGTTTACAAGGGGAGGGGGGAATAGCCAGCAGCAATAGACCTCACCTAGCTCCCATGCAGTTGGCAAGGCTGGTCTCAATCCTGCAGTGTCCTGCTAACAGCGCTGGGTTTAGATCCAGGCAACACACGCACACAACTCAGACCTGCCCTAGCCATAAGCTTCTGCACTGAGAAAGCAAGCAAGGCTTTCAGGCCTCGCCCCTCCCATCTGCCCACAATGCCAGGAGCCTAGCTCCTGTGCTCATGTCTGCAGCACACTTCCCACCTGTCCCCTCAGATTCTGATCAAGGGCATTCATGCCCACTCAAAATTGTATCACAACATTCAGTTGCTTCTTTCACCCTGTGACACCTCTCTGGGTTCACTGGCTGCCTTCTCCAAAGCCCCCTATGAGATATAGTCAGGGATGGCTTTCCTGGGCTTGAGCTGGAGAATGGGCGTGCTGACGAACGGGAGTATCTCCATCAACAAGAATATAAAAATTAGGACATTAGGCCGGGCACGGTGGCTCATGCCTGTAATTCCAGCAATTTGGGAGGCCGAGGCGGGCAAATCATAAGGTAAGGAGTTTGAGACCAGCCTGGCCAACATGGTGAAAATCCGACTCTACTAAAAATACTAAAATTAGCCAGGCATGGTGGCAGGCGCCTGTAATCCCAGCTACTCGGGAGGCTGAGGCAGAACTGCTTGAACCCAGGAGGCAGAGGTTGCAGTGAGCCAAGATCACACCACTGCACTCCAGCCTGGGCAACAAAGCAAGACTCTGTCTCGAAAAAAAAAAAAAAATTAGGACATTAATGGAAACTTCATTTCAGCAATCTGTCTAACATGTCAGAGAGTAGACAGATGCACTTGAAGTTGAGAAAAACACAGTTTGCTCTAAAGCAAGAATTTAAATAAGAAGTTTTTAAAAAATTCATATATATGCCAGAACACCAATGAATTTTTTTTTCTCTTGCCCCAATTTCAACTCAAGTCCCAAGACTAAGTATAAGTGCTAAGGTACCTCACATTCTAGAGTGGAATTGGACTATCTTTGCAGAAATTTTAGGAAGTAGCCTCAAATCACCATCAGTGGTCTGTCATCCACCTTTAGCTTATATTTGAGAAAACTGGAATGATGAAGAAGGGAAACACTGATGGGTGAGGATGCCTTTGAAAAGAATTGTTAGACTGCTTAGCAGTTTCTCCCTTCTTCCTTTGACAGTGTGTATAGTATGAGAAGACTTAAGAGATTGGTAGAGAAAAACTAAAACTCATCCAGAGAGGTAGGGAGAAAAGCCAGAAGAGTACATTGTCATGGAAACCAAGGGAAGAAAGTGTTTCCAGAAAAAGGGAGTAGGCAGCTTTATCAAGTGCTGCTGAGAGGTTAAGCTAAGAAATGGAAAGCATTTATTGTATTTAGCAATTTGGGACATTGGCTTCCTTGATTAGGGCAATTTTCCCCAGAGTGGTAAGGGTGGAAGTGAGACTGCAGTGGGTGAAATGCTAATGAGAGAAAATTCACACAGTTCTTCGAATTAGTCTGTCAAAGGAGAGAGAAAGATAGTAACTGGAGGTACATGTACATTCAAGGGAAGAATTTTTAAGATTTAAAATTAAGAGTATATTTATCCAAAGGAAAGAAAATATGTATAGCAAAGAGATGTCTGCACCCGCATGTGTATTGCGGCACTATTCATAATTGCCATTATATAGAATCAACCTAAGTGTCCATCAACAGATGACAGGATAAAAAAATGTGGTATTTATATACAAATAATGGAATACTATTCAGCCATAAAAAAGAATGAAATCTAGTCATTCACAGCAACATGAATGAGCCTAGAGGTTATTAAGTGAAAAGAACCTGGCACAGAAAGATAATTACTGCATGTTCTCACTCATATGTGGGAGTTTAAAAAGTTGTGCTCATAGAAGTAGACAATAGAATGATAATTACTAGAAGCTGGGAAGGCAGGGAGGGAGGATAAGAGGAGGAGGTTTACAGACACAAAGTTACAGCTAGATAGAAGGAAGAAGTTCTAGTGTTCTATACCACTGTAAGGTGACTAGTTAACCATAATTTCTTGTATATTTTCAAACAACTAGAAGAGAGAATTTTGAATGTTCCCAACACAAAGAAATGATAAATGTTGGAGGTGATGGATATGCTAATTACCCTGAATTGATTATTACACATTGTATACATGTATCAAAATATTACAATGTACTTTAGAAATATGTACAATTATTACATGTCAATTTTAAAAGATTGACTAGAAAAATAAGAGTATAAAGCATTCAAGGAAAATTAACCTGCAATGTTATATGTACTACACAGAGATAATATCATATAGCATAGTGAAAGGTGTGAGTCTTGAAGACCTATATGTACATACGTGTAACTTCGTAATAACCTTTAAAACAAAGATCAAAGTTTATTTGTTTAAGTTCCATTACACTAATCAAAATAAAATACAAAAGAAATCAAATGTTTAAAGTTTGAAATTCCTAAAATGGCCAATTTGTACAATAGTGCAAAATTTGATCAAGGTTTCTGAGAAGTCCAGGACTTTTTCAGCTAAACCAGAAGTCACATGATCTGCATCACTGAAATGGTTCTGGATTAGTCAAATAGAAAAGATGTATACATGGATATGATCTATGCCAGTTAGGTTCCTGATAAAGTCAGTCTGGGACAGGTTTCTAAACTCTACTATGTAAGTAGACACAACTGAGAAACTTACAAATAGAAATTTCATATGGTATGATTTCAATCAAAAGAAAAAAAACTAAGAATATCTATTACTGTTAGAGGAAAGAGAGTGGTTACAGTGTAGGGACTGTAGTGGGTGGTTGGCCATAGCATGCTAGGAAGGTAATGTTGCAATGAGTAGGAAGCAGCTGATTTTCCCCAGTGCTTTCATCTTTGAGGCCAGTCTAAGGCCTTTCTCCAACACGGCTGGCCAGTGTTTATTGCCAAGTGTTTGAGTCAGCCAGTGTGAGCAGGGTCATGCCTTCTGTCTTCCATTTCTTCTTTCACACTGACAAATAAAAACAGACCAACCAACCAACTAAGCATGGATGAATCAGTAGAGAGGGAACTGTGGAGGAATCAGGACCGAGAGAATCTCTGATAATGCAGTGGAAATAGGTAAAAGGTACTAGCATTATAGAAGTGTCAAAAGACAAAAATCTCAACAAATTTAGTTAAATGATTTAATTGGCATTTACTTGCAACTCATGAATTGGGCAGCATCTCACCTAGAAATAGAGAGGCACTATGCTGGGCATGCGGGAGCAGTCAGTTTTTTAAGGTAGCTTGAGCAGGAAAAAAAGGACAACATAGTACAACGAGTGGATGAGTTAACATCAGGTTACTTTCTTATAAGGGTTAAAGCAGAGGGGATTTCTTTATCATGCTGGCTAACACTGGCCTATTTGGGGATGTGGCTATTCTCTCTCCTGATTTTTTGAAAGGTCAGGTTAACAATTTAGCTTCAGTTTGGTGACGTGGAGATTCAGTGTGAGTGGCTCTGCTGCATTCTTTTCTAACCATATTGCTTGACAAAGTCCGGATATGGAGAGGAAAACTTCAAGGAAAGCATCTTCTGAGAAAAGGACAAGGCATAGGACTTAATGTCCTGGGTTATGTGGGAGGCATGTTGGGACTTATCTGTTTAATTTTTTCCTTGCTATGTAAAGAGGTGTTTACTCAAGTAAAGAAAATTAAGGAAGCCATAAAAAGAATCGAACAAGAAAAACCTAGTTTCACAAGCCACAAATAAAAAATAAGTAAAAGCACTTTTATCACAAGCCAATATATTGTTGCTATGTAGAGTCTATCACTTATTAAGTTCTAACCTTTTACA